>JAQGCS010000366.1:0-24533 GCA_034702105.1 Fuscozetes fuscipes
TGATATTTTACTGTTACTATTGGTTTGCATGAGTCGAGTCTGATGTGTAGCTCATACTTATGTCGCGGAGTATTTGTCTCCAAATGTTTTTATTTTGTCATTTAATTCAAAATCGAGTCCTGCTTTTCGTCGATTAAATTATTCCGTGAAATGAGTATTGAAACTAATGATTCGCTTTTGTTTATCGTTGTTTTGTTAACTAAAACACAGTTTTCAGTACTAAATGTCAGTTAATTTGGGAATTGATGTGAATTTTGCGCTGTCTTTGAGACTGAGTTCAACGCAAAACATTTATTTTGAACTCAACTTTTCACTATTGAATTGTTTCCTAAATCAGTCTAATTATAAATGAATGACATTTTATAAGCGATGCCAGTTTGACATAACATGTGGGGCGACTCAGGTATGTAATCAAAACATTGCTTCTCATATTTGCCGCAAAAATATCTTGTACATTCCTATTGATTTGACATTTAAAGAAGATCCCATTTGATTGTCTTCACTATTTTGACAATTTTATATGCATTTGATTGAGGAATGTGCCATTCACATACAATATTACAACTATTGAGGAAGAGACAGTACATGAATGCCCCTGGCAATTATTATAATAAAGGTTATTTCAGTTCAAACTCTGTTCAAGAATATTCAATGATGTGTGATCCAGGATGAAGTATTGACTTATCGTGAGATCTACCCCTCCCTAATCACACGTTGAACACATGTGTAATGAAAAGAAGTGAATGTGAGTGACCCCCAGTCCTTACCCCGACCCCTACTCAGCCCCTACTCAACCCCTACTTCTCTCTTCATTACTTCCTTTATGTTTGTGTATTACAAGAATTTTCAATTAAATTGAATTTCGTTTTCCGTTTGAAAATAATTACGAAAATATGAATTAAAAGCATTTGCATTGAATTGCATTTCGTTTCGCTTCGGTTCTGAACTCAATGTTATATATTTTCCAATCAGTGATGGCCACGACCTCAACACTCATTTAATCCGAGTTATTAAACCGGTGACATTTCCAACTTGTAGTAATAATTGCCTTGATAAATTGTCTGAAACTCAATTATTTACAAACTTTTCCATACAATTGAATTAAGTATAGAAAGTTTTATGAAGATATGCTCACAATTGTGAACTTTGATATTTAACACACGGCTTGCCTTTCAATCAAGCAACATTGAAGCCACTATTGAGCCCTTTTAAACTGATTGAGTCCCTGTCCATCACTGAATTAAATATCGATTTATGATTCAGTCTATTATGTTTGGAAAGTTTTGTTCAATTATTAGATTTGATAGTTGCTATCGAATAGAGAACTCTCGTTTCGAAGCATTCAATTTGATTGAAGAGAAAAAAGTATAAAAATACTTATTTGAAGACAATATTCAGATTTACGCAAAATATTAGTTTTTGTGTCTTCTATTTGTTTCAAATGATGTCATAACGAGTAGAAGTCTTTCCTCTGCGATAACGACATGTCGTTAGTGTGGCATATGTGCCGAAATGACCAAGCTCAATTATTGCATCAGTTGTCGTCATTGAAGCGCTAATGCGTTATATGTCTAATGAAAAAGTTTTTCGGATCCGGTTTTCTATAATTTCATTAAAAACATTCTATAATTGATTGAATTTTTTGAAATTCCTATTAAAACGATATATTACAGGAAAGAGTGAAATGTTTTTTCACTACATTTACGAAGTAAGAATGTAGTATATAGTTTTGTCGTTATCCCGCCACCCCGCTTTTAAAAATTTTGAAAATTGTAAAATTCATTGTTGAACATTGTTGAAGATTCTTTTAAAGAAATTTTCAAATCTGAAAGGGGGTAGAATAATGAGATTGAGATTGGTCTATAGGGATATGCCTTGGAGAGAGATGGGAATGGGGCTGGCCTATGACGATATGCCGTGAAACGACCATTTTTGATGGAGATTTCATTTGGTTGTAAATGTAGTGGGAATTTGGTTTGACCCGAACTTGTTCAATTCTATCTTTGATATTGATTTCTGGTTTAATAAGTTGTGAACTCTTTATTGAAATTCTTGTCTCACTTCAGTGTTTCAAAGTTTATGTCTGTTTGTCACGAATTAAACTCAAAAATTATGATTTATTACTATTTTAACGAATTTATGTTTGGATTTTTTTCAATTAAGCCTAATCTAGTTTGTCCTATTTTCTAATTTGAGCGTTTTATCCCTGAGTTGATTTGTGAATGTAGTGGTTGTGCCAGAATGTGTCACAAACATTATTTTAATGTAAAATTCGAAGTAATTGGAATCAGTGTCTAATGAGTCTGTTTTTGACAATAATAGCAGATATGAGAAAATTATTTGCTTTTACCCGCATTTTACACAAATTCTGAGCTATTGATGAGCTGTGAGTTTGTGTTAATCTTTTGACATTTGTATGGCATACTTCTCAATAACCTATGGTTCGATTTTAAGAGTCGATCTCTTCAGAGGACTTCCCACTCTTTGGAATTGATTGTATTTTAAGCCATCACAGTGTATGTCCTTCAAAGCCAAGTACTGAATAATATAAAAGGCAATACATTTCGTAGGCTTTGCACTTCTTATTATGAAAAGTGTATTCTATTGCCTCTAATACTCTATTATTTTTCAGAAAAGATATAATGTTTTGTATGCTTTCATTTTTTTCGAATCCAATGCAAAAACTAATACTATGTTAACATTGTGTGGGAAGACATGGATGGATCCCAAAAGTATAGTTCATTTCCTAACTGTGCTAATACTGAATGCATTCATTGAACAACTAGTTGAGCCTAACAACTATCTCTTCATACCACACATATAGCATAAGATGTATTCTTTGTTCCTTTTCATGTCGAGAATGGCACGAATTGTCAGATTATTTAATATTTTATTCAATCTTTTATTTATTATTAATATAGTAATGAGATTTGCAAAAAGAATTCACCTCATTTCATATTAATATTTGCTGCTTTATCGATCGCATTCTTGCAAAATTGATGGGAAATGTGGGGGTGTCTTCCATCAAAATTTTCTCTTGAAAATCTTTAGGGTAAACTCTAGGTAATTCCTGAAAAAGCTCTGGGATTAGATGCAAAAGTTCACAGTATTTTTTTTAAATAGCTATCCATCAAGTTTTGAAATACTTGGAATACTTTAATGTTTTTTATCCCTTGGCCATACCCCTACCTTATTATAATTAATTGCTTTTCTCTGTAAAATGATTCTCACTTTTGTTGTGCTCTTCTTTTTCAAAATACAAGTCATATATTTTGTTTGTTTTGTGTCTCAAGACTTACGAATTTTTGTTCCAAATATTTATTTGTTTTTAAGGAATTAACTAAAAATAATAATTAGAGTCAAATAGAATGAGAGTAACAAAGGTTAAAATAATTACATTTGTATTGTATTGTTTGAAAAAGTAAAACACGTTTTTATATTTAATGAATATCTATTTGATCGCAAACTAATCTAATTTTTCCGCTTTATTTGATACTGAGTTCAACGAAATTAATGCAAAATTAATTATGAAAATCATGTGCTGTTCTTTGTTTCCATCACTTGAACGTCCATTCGTTATGTAATTCAGTTATAAAATGATTCTGTTTTGTATCTGAGATAATAATTTTTCGCAGAAATTTAGTATAAAATGATTGTTATTCACAATTGAATTGTTGTGACATTTGAATAGAGGATTTGGTGCGGATCTGGTCACTACCCAACAGTTCTTATTCTTCTTTTGTGGATAAAATATATTCTCTGTTATATTCAAATTCATTGTCTTTTATGTCTTGAATTCATTCGTTTTTCCTATTTTTACTGATAATACATTTTCCGGTGGCTCAGCCCCTATCTGTCTGTGCATAACTTCCGTGGTGTGGATCACTTCCAAGACTTATGATTTGTGATTATCCTGAGTTCCGTCTAAAAGAAAAACAAAAACACGAAACAAAAGCTATTTATTCCTATCGTAGACTTAAAGTCAACTCCATATTGACCTTCGTTGCACTCACTTACAAGAACTGTTAGAACTTCACATAAACCCATGTTTTCATTAAAATAAATAAATATCTTTAAGTAAATGACATTCAATGGAATTGCTCTGAATAGATATGTATGTGTGAAAATGCCTCAGTACAATTTGGTTTTCGGTATACCATTTCCTTCACTAAACTTGTCCGGTATATCAAATCATTTGACCAAATATTTGGTATATTTTGGGTTTAATTTGTGATATTGTTGTTCACAGACGCAGTACGGCATCGAACCGGCTATCGTCTGGCCCGCAGAGCTCGTTCCTTTAAACAGGACTTCATTGATAAGCTGAACCAAATCCGTTCCCCTTCAGCCACGCGATCGTCATCTCCGCACAAATCTCATGGACATCACAAACATCATAAGAGCCGTCACCCGAAGGGAGAGCCCTTCTCTAAGCCTTACGATAGCAAAAAATCGACTAAAACGGCCAAAAAGGAGAAAGATATTAATCACGCGATAGTATTCGTCAAACAGTTGTCGTCAGCTCTTCGATACTTCCAGGATGTGGTTGAAAAAGATAAATTGGAACAGTTGTCCGGTTCGGCCACAATTATCTTGGAGATTGTGTTAACCGGATATCAGGAACTGAAGGCTTATCTGATCAGTAATGAGCAAAGGTTTGCATAAACTAATAATCTTGCTAAAAAAGTTGATGAGTTCAGGTTAATGTTTGCGCTTTCTTTGAACCCTTAAAAAAGTTATCACTTTTTAGACCATTTTATCTCTATTTTTGGCGAAAAACAAAATTTATTGTCTTTTTGTGTAAAATTTATTGCACTAAAAATGTCCTCAATTTTGTCTAATTTGTAAAAATTTGCATAAATTCAAAACGAAAATTATTTTTATAGTTTTTTAATCCCCGTTTAAACCCATTTCGCAATGAATTTCGTCAGTTTGAAAGTAATTATAGTTATGTTGTGCTGGTTATCTCCTTGATTATTCTATAATTATCTGAAAGGTCATTGAAATTGTTGATAATTTGGTGACATTTTTGTCTTATCTGTGGGAACAGTTCACTGATGATATCTGCGACAAATCAAGTCTACCAGAGCTTAGCCGAACTGATCCGGTGGTCGGACAACCTTTTACTAAAAAATGACAAACCTTTGGACAAACAGTCTGTCGGCGAGATATCAAAGAATGTTTACGAAGCGGTTAATGTAATTATGAATTCCTATTTTGATATCAGTTTTAATCAGAATCTTATTTACTTTCATTCAATATATCTGTCGTCTGATAACAAACAAAACCATTATTTATGAACCGATGGAAACATCGTTTAATTCTTATCTGATTTTATCATTTGTTTGATTAGACACTCGTCCAGTTATGTATCGATCGCTATAAGAATAGGGACAGTCTTCTCAAGACAGATGTCCGCAGTCACACGACAAACGGCACATCCAGTCAGTCCATGACTCAGACTTTAGGCCGATTGGGCTCTAAAAAACCTAATCCTATTAAACTGAACGACAATCTGTCCAATAACTCGTCGCACAGGTCTTCCTTACCAGAGATTCCGTTATCGCCGCGCGAAAAGGAAATCCTTGAGTCTACAAATTTCGCGACTCCGCCGCCCATTCAATTCAGAACCGGTTTTGTTGACCATTTAAGCCATTCCTTATCGTCAGACGATGTCCTTAATTCAGGTAACGATGTGTTTGACGGACCTATAGAGCCGCCACCAAAACCGCCTAAACCTATAGTAGACGGCCGACTGCTTTCCATATCAGATCTTTTGGATATCGACGATGAAGAGCCAGAACCACCTCCTTTACCGCCGAAGCGATTTCCGCGATCTGATAAAAAGCTTTTGTCTCAGACATCGTTTGATTGGTCACAAGTATGTCAGTCCTCTAATTGCACTTCAAATTGTGATTCGATGGACTCGTGTCTTAATTATTCGGGACTCAACCATTTATCGGCTGACGATCTCTTATCTATGACCAGATCTGAAGGTGAATCAAGAGAAGGATTTCGACAATTTCGGTCACAAACCAATTCTTATAATACAAATTCTTCATCTGAGGCCTCTTCAGAGACAAAGAGCACAAATTCTTACAATTTTAGTCGATATGAGTTCAAGACATTGACTCAGTCGAAGACAACCACAACAAAGACTTTTCATTCGCTGAACAACAGTACGAAAGACTTCACAAATCATTTTTCGACATCAAATTCACAACCATTTCAGTCAAATTATCGAATGGACAGTTTGATCGAAAAAATGAAGTCATTCAAGACGTCCATCGGTGAAGATACAGTTGATGGCGAACTTCCTCCTCAGTTACCGGTGAAGATGAGACCAAAGTTAAGTTTGACAAACATTCAAAGTATATTAGATATGAAGCCTCTGCGGCCGCCCTCAGAGTACGACAATATCAGTGACTATACAGTCGATAGTCATAATTCTAGTCATAATTGTGGTCAAGATATGACCCAAAGATTATCTAATAATTCGAATTCTATGTGTTCCCACTCCATTTCATGTCCACACTTTAAAAATAATGGAAGCACTGACATCACTATTGATCCAAACAATTTGGAGAACCGACCGCCACCTTTGCCGCCGAAGAAAAAGAATATCATGGATTACATGTCAATGGTGGGCAGCTATGCTGGTCCGGAAAATGCTGATTTCTATCGGCATTCTGCCTACACCTACCAAATGGTACAGAGTCAGTGGCAGGCGGTCGAGATGTCATTCGTGCAGCAAAAGGCCATCACTACTAGTTTTGTGTCGGCCACCAGTTCTGATGACAGTGTCTTTTCTTTTGAGTCGGAACATTCTTCCACTCCGCCACCACTTCTACCCCCAAAGAAGAGCAAAATAAAGGCCACACCTCCTAAACGCGATGACTCGCCTGAACTCATGCCTCGAACGAGTACTCCGGTCAGTTTAGTGCCCTCTTCAGAGAGTGGAATCAGCTCAAATTCAGAGTTGACACGAGTAGAACCCGAAGAGGTGTCAGCACTCGACGAGACAGATGTCTCCGTGTATATTGTTTTCAAAAAACCTTTGGAGGAGGGGCCAGACATTAGGGGTGGATCTACTGACGGCTTGATTGTCAAAGCGACTGAAGTGTCCAAAAACGGTAAATAAATGTTTAATTAATAAATAGTTTTTCAACACTTTTTATCTGTAAATCTGTAGAAAAAGAGGTCAAAAGTTTACATTATTTACAAAATACATATTTTCTTAATTTTAATATTTAAAAATGGATTATTACATATGTGACAATTTAACTAGATGGTTTTATCATTTCTCATTATTTCATAATGATTTAGATATAACTCTTAATTATCTAGCTAAATAATTTCGAAAAATGAATATAATTCAGGAGGAAATTAGTAATTGCTGAATGTTGACAAGGTTGTTTTCTTATTGAGAAAATGCAATTATCGATTTGACGTCACATTCAGTGCAAACATTTATGAAAAACAACTCAACTTTTATTAGCCTAAGACTAATAGTCTTTGTTAATCAGGTAAATGTATTAAAAGTGATTCGGTTTATTCATTTCCATCATTAGTTTTAAACTATTTTAAGGATTTGAACTTTAAAAGATCATAACTGAATTGAATAGAATTAAATTGAATAGACACATTTTCAAAGAATCATTAGAGAAAAAAGTTTTCAAAAAGGATAAAGTATTTGATTGTTTTGAATAATATCCCACACATTTTTGTGAACTTTACTAAAATTAATGGGGTTTAAGCTGAAGTGTGAATAAGGTATTAACGATTAAATTTCGTTGCAATTAATTATTGCCAACGAATTGGTTATTGAATACCAAAATAGTGAATATAATCATATATTTCTTCACAATTTGTTTGTAATCTTATAATCTTTGCATAAAAGGTTAAAAACTATTGATTGAAGCAAAAAAGGCTGACTTATATTGAAGGTGTCTTTTATTTGAATTTGTTCCAGATTTCATGTTTCAGGAGGCGTTCTTAACCACATATCGTACTCTTGTGACGCCTATGGAACTGATAAACAAACTTCTTTACCGCTATAACAAGTTTATACTTCTGTCTGATATGAGGCAAAGAGCGGCCAAAAACGCTTTCGCACTACTGGTCCGAGTGGTCGATGATATGTGGTATGTGTTTACAAATGTGTTTTGCACTGCCTCTCAATCAATGTATTATCAAATCTATTAATAAATGTCTCGATTTTTGTGTTTAGTCGTCTATCGACTAATGAAAACTTGTTTGCAGTGTTTTCCTTACAATCGCTGTGTATTCCTATGAACTCGTATTTCAGTTATCATTCGATTTGTTTTGTTTTGTCTTTTCTTTAGTATTATTATTATTATTATTGTTCTCATTATTCATATTTCAGAAGTTTTGTCTGTTTTTGTTTTAACTTCAATTCTGTTCGTTTGAATGTTTGCATAACTCATACCAGTGCTGTCTTTCCACTCTTCGTGAGTATAGTTTGGGTGACTGTAATGACAAAGTGCTCGAAATACTAATGGATTTCATATATCAATTGGTAAATCGCGGAGACCTGCCATTAGCTAAAGTACTCAGAGCCAAATGTATTGAAAAGATGGATCAGCGCCAGAATGGTATCCACTCGGCGTCAGTTCTCTTGCCCTCAATCAATGTTACGACACGACAGTCCTCTCTATGCGACTTCAAGTCTGAACATTTGGCCGAACAGATGACACTTCTTGACTCAGACCTCTTCCTCAAAATTGAGGTAATTATACGATTCATGACTCGAGTCTTCACTCGAAATGAGTTTTGTTCGCATTTCTATACTTATGTTTGTTTGAGATTCAAAACGTTTTTCATTATTTCTGTCTTTTTTTCAATGATTTGAATCTTGGCATTAATACAAAATCTTTTATTTATGTTTCTCTTCATTTAATGTCTTTTCATTAGACTTATGTTTCGTAAGATTTGATTTTTTTGTTGGATTTTTCGGTTAATTTTTTTCATTTGGGTTTTAATTTGTTTTCCGTTGAATTAACTTATTTTTGAGTCAAGTAATCAGTCATTCAAAACGACAAAAGTATTCTGTAGTCAACTCTCAAATTCATTAATTTTAATTTTGTTTGAATTCAAGAGTTAGCCAGAGATGGGAATAAATGTCTCTCTGTTTGACAACATTTCACAAAAATAAACCAAAGAGACTATTATTGCCTTCAGATTAGATTCCAATCATTTTTGAAAGACTGTTGTTTTAAAATTCACTGATAATGTTTTGCAAAGATTTGTGAATTCAAAACCAATGTTTGACATTTAAGATAGTGATCGCATTCAGCATCTGACGCAATGATCAGGCTATTTGTTTTCTATTTTCTGCTTTATAATTTTCCATCTAAAATATCAATGTATACGCACTTTACTTATACAATTTTAAATCTATTATCCAGGCTTTTAGCTGATTTCACATTTATTAATTTATCTTGAATGTCACTTTGAAATTTTTCCTGAATCCTGAGGGTATTCCAGGTTTGCGTTTATGTCGCAACTTATTTTTCGATCCAAAAATATATATATTTCAAAATACTAGTCTTGATTAGGGGATTGGTTAAACCTGAACTTACTTAGCTAATTGGGATTAGAACAAGTATTTTAAACTTAAATTTCGGTATCATTAGAGCTGAGCACCCTTGCTTATTTCCAATGTAAGTTCTCTCCCAAATGTTCAAATGAATTGATTTTTTTCTATTTTTAATTTTTTCAATTCTTTTGCTTTGGGTTTAAGTTAGGATTCGTTAACTTTTTCTTGAATTGAATGCTAAAAATAGTGGCAATAATAAGGACTTACAATCCGTTGCTTCTGGTCTTCACATGAGTTGAGATTATTTTCTTTTTCATATTCTTTTATAACAATATTTTATCCCTCAATAAATCAAATGAATTAAAAAGATTTCCATTGAATCCAAGTCTTTGAAAATACTCACAATTATTCTTCAAATATGAAATTTTCCTTAATTTGCATTAAAAATAGAAATTTTTCTCATTATTAGTATATTTTAAGAACTCATTCGTGAATTTATTAAATCATAATCAATGAAATCTATGACAGTTTTGAAGATATGTTAGTCTTCTTTTTTCCTCATTATTAGGCTTTTCGTTATAATTCTTCAGTAAAATTGCATTTAATTTGCATTTGAAATAAAAGAAAGTTTTTTCCATTTTTTAAAAGTTATCTTAGATTTTAATCATTAATTAATTATTAATTTTTTGCTCTGAATTCTTGTTTGCATTTCATTGTCTTTTATGTTTTGTTTTCAATTATTGTCTTAAAATTTAATTATTATTTTTTGTTGAAATATTCTATTCATAAATAAATGGGGTTTCGTTTCGTTTTGTTTGTTTGTTAAGGGATTGTTTGAATGAATGAATGATTCGGTTTTTTACAAATCAGATCCCAGAGGTATTGGTTTGGGCTAAAGAACAAAAAGAAGAACTGATCCCAAATCTAAATACATTTACTGAGCACTTCAACAAAATGTCTTATTGGACCCGTTCCCGAATTCTGGAGCACGAAGACGCCAAAGAACGGGAACGACTCATTCTAAAGTTCATCAAAATTATGAAACATTTGCGCAAATTAGCGAACTTTAACTCATATTTAGCCATTTTGTCGGCACTGGACTCGGCCCCCATTCGTCGCCTCGAATGGCAAAGGAATATCACCGAAAGCCTAAAAGAGTACAGCGCTCTTATCGACTCCTCATCTTCATTCCGGGCCTACCGACAAGCCTTAGCCGATACGGAGCCGCCCTGTATTCCCTACATGTATGTGATGTACATTTCTCTATAATTAATATTTCGATGATTATAATTGAGATTACTTTTCAATTATACCATTATTTATGAAAAATAACTTTAAATTTTTGAAACTTTTCGCTGAAATGACTTTCCCAGTGTAGACCCACACTAGAGGTCGGCCACTAATTTGAATAATCGTTGATTTATTTGATAAAAAAAAGTTTGAACTTTTCTTATATAATCAGTTAAACAGATTGAGCGCATATTTTACTCAATGGCCTCTAATTTATTCAAAGCTGGAGAGCAATACCAACCCCTTTGTATTGCAGTAATTAGTATCAAATCTTCTTAATCTAGACGTCAATAAAAAGCTCCTACGTATTGATTGAGTGGCTTTAAAGCTCGTGAACATCTCATTCATTCACAATATTCTTATCACAAAATTAGCTTTTATTTGAGGATAAATTAGTTATTCATTCATATGATTATTGGTTTTTCAGACTATTGGGTTCATAAATCATTGGATAAAAAACAAGATTTAATACATTCCTAAACAGAATATGATTTATTACGATATTATTAGTTTATTAACTATATATTGAGACTTGCTCAAAAGGTATATCTGGTTAGGAGAATGCAATATTGATTAGTACTGACCAGGCTTCTTAAGATTGTCTTTTTAAATGTTATGCTCTAATGTGATGTAGGATTGATTAAAATTGACCATTATTCTAATCATTGAGATATTCGACATACAAACCGCTCTACACGACCCCATCGTTATACTCAAAAGTAAAAACCGTTTGTCATCTCCATCCATCCATAGGCTATCATGTTAAAATAACCTGGTTATAGGTTTTCTATAGTCTCTACCTCGTTATGATCCCTCAATTTCCCTGAAGCAAGTAAAAGATTAGATCCAGGTTTTCAATATATCAAATGAAGTAATATTTCAATATTTTCATGAGTAGCAAAAAAATTTACCTAAAAATTCCATTCATTTCATTTAAGATTTCGAGAGAATAGCGAATGAAATTTCATAACTTTTATTAAGTATTTTTATGAATCATTTATTTGTAGATTAATTTAGCGATAAATTACTTTGAATTATAAACATGAGTGAATAGAATTTCAAGAATTTCCTCATTTTGTCAGTAAATACAATTTTGATCGCTATTATGAACCGCACGCAAAAAATATTTGCGATACAACTGATGGCACAAAAAACTCCAAACTATTTTAAATATAAGTTCATTATAGTTATTTGAAAAGTGTAAGCATAAGTACTACTGTAAGACAAGTTGATGCACACCTCAAAATATTGCAAATAATTTCGATTTCATTGACTAAAAATTGATAAGAAGTTACTAATTTTGTGCCCATCCCTACAGCGGTCTAATACTACAGGACTTGACTTTCGTACACATCGGTAATAATGATTACTTACCGGACGGAAACATTAATTTTGGTAAACGTTGGCAACAATACAATATTCTCGATCAGATGAGACGATTCAGGAATTGGTATTCATTTTCAAACTTTACATTCAATTTTCATTTCCATAACTCATTTCTGTTATGTTTTCTATTGTTTTATCTAAAAATAGTGTCTCGAAAGTCAATGACTCGAAACACTTGAAACCCATTTATTATCAACATTTGAATGAATAGTAACCGATAGTAAGGCTTTTAGTAATAGAATATGAACTTGGGGTTATGGTGCTGACATTGCCAAGGGGTGGCATTTTTAATGCCTGATTTCAATGCCTGGAATTAAGAATTAATACGTTGGGAAAGAATGTCCATTAATTCCAGGCATGGCCAAGGGGGGTATGGGTCTTACCCTCCCCCTAGAATTTTGAAAAAATGTAACATTACAGGTATACCCCCCCCCTCGCCGCCGAACGGAGCTTACGCCTCTTTGTGTTTTTCGCCGAGCGAAGCGAGGCGGGAAATATTTTACCATAGAGTTTTACCGCCGAGCGAAGCGAGGTGGCAAGTTTTTTTGGCGGGAAATTCAAAAAACTACCCCCCTACACCCCCTCCCCCCTAGAAAAATTTTCAAAAACCACCCCCTATACTCCCCCTAGAGCCGAAAAGCTTGGCCATCCCTGATTAATTCACAAGGAATTAACTTTTTTCGAATCTCTGATTTTGAGGCCAGATTTAAAAAATCCTGCCCTTTCTCAAATATCTACAATAGGTTTGGTATCGATTATTTTCACTCGATTTAATTTAAAAAAGGTCAAGACGTTTTGTAATTTGGTTCGAGTTAATACAAAACTGTATGGAACGCTGTTTGAAAAAAATGATTTTCGAGCCCTTGTTACAATTGCATTCAATTTATTGTTAGAAATAATTTCGAATGTTGTATTATCTTGATATTGATCATCCTTCCTGTCTCTGAATTGATTGTTAATTGTTTTGTTTGATTTGAATCTATAAATGACTAAATGTTTTTTCTATTGTTTGTTTGCAGTCATTATCCATTTAAACGTAACGAACAGATAATTGGGTTTTTCAACAATTTCGAGAACTACTTAAGTGAAGAAGCGATGTGGCAAATATCGGAGTCAATTAAGCCCAGAGGGGTCACCAAAAAATTATAATACAATTGATTTATATTTAACATAAGAGAAATTGTTTTTATATGAATATTCATAACTCATTTGTTGGTTAACTAATAGTCGTGAATATATTCGCAAATATTCACAAAACATTTGCTTTCAATACCGTATTCTTTGCATAACAATTATATTTTGAGAGTCAAGTCTTTTGTCTAAAAGGGGTTACTTTTAATTATGATTTGCCTCAATTGTGGAGTGAATCGTTTGATGCAAATCATTCAAAGATTTAGAGGTGAACTAAATTGGCGTTTAATGGGTTAGAATTTTTAAATCCGGGACAAAACACGCAAAGATGTAATTGATTTGCGAAGAATACGGTATTCACTTGAAATGCATTGTTTGTATTAATAATAATAATTTGATGTTTAAATGCAAACTTTCCATTCATATGAATCCTTGAGAATCGCTAACCATTTAGTCATTTATGTAATCATTTGATTACTCATTCAATTATTTGTCACAAGATTTTCATTAGAACTGTGTTTTTATTTTTATTAATTTTTTTTTTTGCTTTTAATTCATTTATTTTTCGATTGCAATCCATTAATATTTAAAAATGGATTCAAAATTACTGAAAGTTTGCATTTGAAACAAAGGAATAACTAAAGAAATAAGTGATAAATGAATTTAAAACTATTATTTAGTTTCGAGTCATTACTTTTTGATTGAATACTAGAATCAATTGAATTATGTATGGCTTCCATATTTTGATTGATTGACTTATCATTTATTTCAATCTCTGATTGAAATACTATTTTTATTTCCGTGACATTTGTTTTTATTGAAACAACTTAATTGAGAAGTGCAAAGATGTTTTATTAGGGTTTATGGGAGTGTGTGTCCCCTGTCCCTATTCTTCTCCATGTCCTTTCTGTTCACTCGAACCCTGTGTTCCTTTATTTCCAATCAATGTTAAAACCGGTCAACAAATGAACGAAAAAGTGTTTTATTTTGAATCAAACTATTATTCTAATCATTGATTAATTTTAAATCAAAAAGAGTTTTATTATTATTTTTATTTGGTTTTAAAGTAACTTATTTTCGAATTTAATTTATTTATTTGTGAATTCCTTTTTTTGAACCATTTATTCGTTTTCCAAACTAATCAATCATATGATCGGTGAAAGTTTTGTCCTAAAAGTGCCCATCATTTCAATCATTTTTGTGTATAAAATTAATTATTTATTATTTTAAACAATACGAACTAAAAGTAAAACTGAAAGTTTTTTTATTAAATAGTTGCTGAATAGGAGTAAAGCACTTTTTTAGGCCACTAAAAGTGAGATCAAATGTAGAAATTGTTTAATCAATTGAATAGTAGAGCGAATCAACAATCAGTTTGTTATGAAATTGTCTAAAATTTGCGAATATTCGTGTTTTTTCATAAATTTTAAGCATTTCTTTTACTTCGAAAATAATTCAAATAATACTCAAAAAAAATTTATTAAAATTTTGTGTATAGAAAAGTAATTTTAAAAATTGATTGTATTTATAAATATATTGACTTAATATTCAAAGAGAAAAGTTGTGGCAAAAGTTAATTGTTATTGAAATTAAAAGTGCAATCAATCTCTTGAAGAGGTCTTTAATTGATATAAACGTCTTTTTTGATAAACATTGATATCGAATCCAGTAATCGAGGAATGATTTTTGTGTCACTCAATGACTCATTAAATCCATTGTCAGACAATTTGTTTCACCGATTCGTTAATTAAGACTTTCAAAAGCTTTGATTTTACAAAACAAGTCATTAAAATAGTTTATAATTAATTATAAATTATTTTGCAAAACATTTCATTATTTCCCAATAATTGTCCGCAAAAAATGACAAAATAATAGAGAATTAGGACTAAAACAACAATAAAATGCCGACAATTAGTGCAATGTTTATGAAATCTGTTTTTCGTTGTCTAATCATATTTTGAATTTACCTTTCCTCGTTTTGCAATTCAATTAACCCTAATTATATTTGTATACAACCGATGAGCAAGGTAAATTTATATATCATTTTTCTTATATTTACATCTAATTTTAAACAATATTCTGATGAATGTCAGAGCACACAAAGTAATTCCTAGTGATATATATTGTAATAAATTACCATGTTTAAAATTTTATTCAAAAGTAATGAAAATAAAAATACCCAAACATTTCTGGTTTTCGTTTTTATTGATTGATTGGGAATTAAGGCTCTGTTGGGGGCAAACATCACAAATCTTTTGGTATTTATTTATTTATTCAGTTCTTCCGAACATTTATTAAAAGGAAAGCTATAAATAAGAAAAATATTCGACCAAAAGAGTAAAAATGATAAACAGAATCTGCAAATATGACCACA
This sequence comes from Fuscozetes fuscipes, assembly GCA_034702105.1. Classification (NCBI taxonomy): domain Eukaryota; kingdom Metazoa; phylum Arthropoda; class Arachnida; order Sarcoptiformes; family Ceratozetidae; genus Fuscozetes; species Fuscozetes fuscipes. Next base: position 15,741 of record JAQGCS010000366.1, read on the forward strand.
ATCTTCATCACAATAACAATTCATTCGAATCTCGCCTCAAGTCTCGGATTCCTAGAAATTGGCTCTTTTTCCTTATTTTCGTTAATGGTTTAGAACATCACAAATGAGGAAATTCATACCAATTTCATATCGAAGTTTGCAAAAACCAAATTTGATCGATAACATGAGACTAAGTACAACTAATTTAATTTCTAAGATTAAGTTTAAGTTAGAAGTTGATAATTTCACCTTGATTTATATCTTAAATTCATCTGGATTATTGGTATAAATCTCAAAGTTAACACTTAAATTTATGGAAAAATTATAATTTTTTGTCTTATTATGGTTCGTCTCATTTGTGGCAATTCATTCAAATTAGAAAACATTAAATGTCGTGATTTATAAATGCATTTTATTTAATGAAATATAAATAAAAAATAAAAGCATTAAATCATTGAATTCAAGGATACTTTTATTATTTTTGAATACTTGCAATCATTTAATGTTAAAAGTGATTAAAACCCGATTTACAAAAAGTTCGCAAATCATCAGAAAACGTAAGTTTCCAGAAATAGGAATACATTTTATAATTATTTTAATTAATTTTAGACTTAATTATAGTCTAGACTTTAATTGTTGAGGGAGTTGTGTTATGGCACTCATTTCAATTAGTTTAATGTTTATATCAAATTAATTACTAAGTTTTCAAGGAATTGTAAATATTTGAGATAATGTTCTGTTTTGTGCGACGAATAGATGTTTGGACTTGTTTTTGACACTCAGTCCTGTCGTCTACTTTGGGTTTCGCTGTTATTTAATATTTATTTATTGAGAACAATGAATGTTGACTTGAGTTACATTTCAAACAGGGTGGAATTACATGATGCAGATCAAAAAGATATTATTTCCCAATGGTCTCTCTCTCTCTCTCTCTCTCTCTCTCTCTCTCTCTCTCTCTCTCTCTCTCTCTCTCTTAAGTCTGAAAATATGTCGAAATATTCGTAATTTTGGATTAAATTAATTCAATTTATGACCTAATAATTCATTTGGCATTAAATTAATGGTCAGAATATCGCACAGTTATCCGAAATGAACGTGAAAGTAAACTAGTTGTGTCAATAATACGGCACACTCCAGTGGCGGGGGATTTCAGCGGAGAGCAGCTGCAAAAGCCCTATGCAACAAAAGAACCCGAACTAATGTAAAAGTATTTTTTAATACCATTGCCTTTAGTTTTCATTACTATCACAATAAATGACTGCATTCGCGATAAATGCGGTGTCAGAGCGCTCGCGACTCTTCGCTCTGCATATGGTCTCCGGACTCCTATCATAAGTATTATATCAAAAGCCAATACCAGAGATATTTGAGTTGTTCTCCAAAAAGTTTATGTAATTCTGCTGTCAGTTATCGATAAAATATGACTCAAAATTCACATTTACTTAACGTTTATTGACTTTATATTAAAGAATAAATATTAAATTCATAGAAATAGTTTTCACTTATGCTGTGCCGTAGCTCTTACTCAACAATACCATTATTTACTCTCAAAAGGTATGAATATTTTGTTCAATTTTCTAACTAAAAGCTTTCTTAAAGGATAAATAGGGATATATTTCTAGATATTAATGAAATGACATATTTTGTTCAAATTTCAAATTCACTTTTTATCAGTGAATAAATAGATAAGATATTTAGACTTTGAACATAATATTAGGGTTTTGATGATCTCTTCTCCATTTATAAGACTTTTAAAGAATTTGAAACCCATTTAAAAAAGGAGAGGAAAAGACTTTCATTGAAATATCAATAGAAGGAAATGCTTAGAATTCTTGTGTCTGACCATAGATTTGTTTCTTTTCGAATTAGCGAACATTCCCTAAAACTTTAGGGAATCTTTGCTCAGCCTTTCGGTAGAGCTCTCGATCATTTATTTGCATTTCCAGTGCAAAGTCAGTGACGCGGAACTGCATCAGGAATTCTGGTCCGGTATTAGCGTTATGTCAGACAAATGTCTTGAATTTGAGTTTAGTTTGATTTTTACTCTTTAGCTGTCATGAGGTTTGAAAACATAACAAAAATAATCATTAATTTTACGGAAAATTTCATAAAATTATTCCAAATATAAAAATCAAAATCAGTTTTGCAGTCAATTAATCAAAAAATAAAATCCAAAACAGACTGAAAATGAAGTGAAAAATCATATAATTTTGTTGACTGAAAGTTGTCTCACAATAATTGTGGACAGACAGCAAAAGAACGGAATCGGTAGTCATAACAACCGATAGGAAAGTGCACAGAACAGAACAGAACAAGTTGCGATTCCAGAGTAGTTTCTGTCAGATTTCTGAGCAAAAATACCGGTTCTCTTGAATTATACCAAAGAGAAGGAGATATCCCTCCAATGGGTTCAGAACTTTAGTTCATTCCATAGACTATCTGAAAGCAGCTGTGCTTTGAGTGCCAGTGCTGTTTGAGCGCCAGTCTGTATGCAGACGAACTGTATTATGCGCTGTTATTCATATGCGATTAGAGTACAGCACAGCATATAATCCAAATCATTAGTGAATTTTTTCAACTTTTTATTCGAGTATTTCGTCGAAAAAACATTTTGAATGTAATGTAAATGTTGTGCAAAAATATGTCAATTCTTCTATTCTTCTCTTAATTTTTGTATCGAATGTAAATATAAGTCAGTGTTTAAACATTTAATGAGAATTCATCCGTAATATTGACTCATACCTAACATTTATCACACAATAGAGAGAAAGCCTTTCAATACATTGATTTGAAAGACCACACAATTTCATATCTTTTACTTACTATCAGTTCCAACGTTTGTCTCATTATCTGAGCTCTAAATCACTCCAAACCTAATGTAACAAAAAGCCAACTCTTCGTAAGAAATAAGAAGAGGAGAGGAGTGGGAAAAGAATGAAAACTAATCAAAAGTGAAGAACAGTTTTCACGACAAAAGTCTTCACATTTCTAAGTATTCTTCAGATTGAATGCATTTCTCATCAGATTAGTAACAAAACGCTTCTTCAGTGCAAACAACGATTGGAAACATAACTAATTAACCGTAAGTTTGAATCGAAGTGACTTTTATTCACAACTATTTAATATAAATCGTCTTAAACTCAAATCATTGCTTAATAACTAATTATTTGTGATATTATTGAAGTTTAACAGAAAGCGATAAATCCTTTTCTGACAATTGTTTTCAATTCAATCTATTCATTGCTAAGCAAATAGAGATGAGAACAGAATATTCTGTGTTATTTGTTGTGTGAGTCTGCACACAGAACATTCTGTATACATGAGCGGCACATATATTCTTGTATTGAATTCTGTTTCTATGCGTTTGAAAACTAATGTATATTCTGTGCCATTTGTTCCACAATAAGGACTAAACTCAACGATGAAGTTATGAACGTTTCAGTGATTTATGCGAATAAATAGAAAAATAAATTGAATCATCTTTTTCTTGAAACATAGATTAAATTTTCAGTGATTAACGTTAATCAGTGTTTAGACTTCCCTTTCTTTTTGATTAATGACGTGATTTGTATTTAAATAAGTTTTAATTTATTTGGAATTAGCCTTAAATGCTATTCAAAGCGTGAAGCAAACCCTTATATCCTGTGCTCACACTTTTATATACGAAATCCGTTTTTATTGATTGACCAGAGATTTGACCCAATTTTGGCAAATGTTTCACTTGAAAAAAATAAGAGTATTTGTGAAAAATGGTCTTTACTTCACATGAATTTAAAACTTCAATATTTCAAATATTGTATTAAAGTATATTTTTTCGATTATTTCCATACGAGGCGTGACTCGAATTTGAATTTTGTGTCGAAGATATATAATATCATAGATTCGTATGGAAACAAACTTTTCTATTACTTATTCAACACATCTTTTATTTTTGAAAAGTGTTTATCGAAGGCTTATTTCTCAGTGTTTTTTAAACTCTTCGAACGCCTCTTCAAATACTTGCTTTTAATCTCGTTTTGAAAATTTGAATTTCAATTTAGTTTTTCGTTATTATTATTATAACTTAAATATTATTTATTTTTCTATTTTTCAAAGCCTTCGAGGCTTTCGATTGAATTGAAATAATTTTAATGTTATAATATTGTAGAGAATAAACGTAATAACACACAATAATTGCCTCTTATCTACGAATTTAATTAATTTTTAAAACTTTTCCCACAACTAATTTGATGGTAGAGGATAAGCAAGTTGATTTTTTCCTTTTTATTGACAATGTATTGACTTATTGAGGCTTATTAAGAGTTAACCGCATTTCAAATTATGAAACTTTTTAAGAAATATCTGTTGCATTGAATTAAGTGGGCCCTCCCTTCCCAGTATTTACACTCTCATTTGGCATTCGATAATTAGTGACTTTAATTCGACATTTAATGAAACATTTAAGTCATATATCGATCGGCTTTTAATCGAATATAGATTTGTTTCCTTTTTAAAACTTCTATTAATTTGATTTATGTTTGAAATGTAATAATGATTATAATCGGTATCTAAACTGTCATCCGGTCCATTCAAATATTGATCATTTAGTAAATACTTAATTATAGTTTAGTTTTCATTCGTTGCAAATATAATATGAATAGTAAAGACATATCTTATTCTAAATTAGTAAACAAATTGATGTGATTTTATTGATCACTTGGAGATACAATCAGAGAAAATGTCAAAACTTATGTTTCAACCAATGATTTCTAATAATTCGTTAAAATATTTTGATTGATTAATAGATAGAGAGTTGAAATTGTGGAATAATAGCATAGATTTTTAACTCCTAAAATATGTTTATACCCCTTCTATTCTCCCATTAAGTGTTCTAAGATCAAATACATGAGTCGACAGCGTTTGACAAAAAAAACTCTTATATTTTAACTAAAAATCGATTTTTGCATTAACTTCAAATTATTAATGTTTTCTCTGAAGAATGTTTCAAAACATTATCTGTCGTTCCACTGATTAATACTTCTTCAAGAGATGTGTAAATTCAAAGGAATGGTTCGAGACCTTTAAAACCCCTTTTGGTTATCCCAGAATATATTTCATTTAGATATGAAGGCTTTTTCAATGGATATTCTGTGCAGTTTTTACGGATGATTGACTCATATCTCTAATGAATAAAATACTGATTAAATTCGTGTATAATTTAGTTATATTCGTATCGAGTTTCTGATTAGACTCTCTTTTTAATGCATTTTAATCATTAAAAGTTGCGATAATTAGAATAAATTGTCTCCAATTATACACAAATGGGATTTGGATTTAATGGAATAGAAGTTCGACTAAAATGATGAATGATTGGTCTGACGATATCCAGACACAACTTATTTTTTATCACTTGTTTTAATAGTGGTTCGTTTTGTGTGGTAACCCTTTCCTATCGGTTCTCTGCAGATGTCCTGTCATTCATTCCCTTAAACATAATTTCAGTGAATGTTATTGTTATGTCATTTAATGGGTTCATAGACTCGTGTTTTTAATAACGATTTTCTATTACATATTCACTATATTTCTGTTCAACAAATATAGGATTCAATGACTAACAAAAACATATTACAAAAGATATTTTATTTTCGATGAGTTTTCAAATAATTGAAAATAACATTTGTTTAGCGAAATATAGAATACTTTTGATTTCATTACACAAATCGTATTCCAGTTTTCTCTTACGACCGAATCGGTGACCTATTTGTCCAAATATAGAGACTGACAGTGAGTTCGGAAAATCAGATAAATATTTCCACACATTTTCAAATAAATTGTATTTCTGTTTGTTATGAAAGTCATCTGCGAGTCGTATATCAATTCAACAATCAGTTCGAGGTATAGGACCACGATGGCCAAGTTACTCCGACGCTCAACTTGGTTAAGAGCCAAAAAAAATCAAAAGTGGAGTAAAGTAAGAATTTTTCGGGGGCCAAGCGCTCTAGCAGGGAGGATTGAGGCAGCAAACTCACAGGATATTTGAGCTGTAATGGCCATCATTGACATAGGACAGCACATCATTTATTAGCAACAAAAAGGATTTTTTTTATTCATACCTCAGAGAAAAAGGTGTTTTCATAATATAATAGTTTAAAAGCGACAAAATCTCTATAATATCGTTGCGTTGAAAAAAATCTTTTACTTTATTCTAACCTTTTCTTCATTGAAATGAAACAAAGAGTAAAAAATAATAAAATTATAAAAACCGTGTTTGGCTTACATTTGTTAACCCAATAAGAGTCTGACAGTAATAATAAGATTATTAAACTTTTTATTTGTGTTCACTTATTTTGAATCGAAAGCTTCATATTATGAAGTATTCATGAAATGAAGTCTTTTGTTTTAATGAATTCAGAGCTAAACTAAAGCAAAATCAATGAACTCAGAGTTAATTTAATATTTAATATCTGGGTTTGACTCAGGTATTCATTAAATGGAAAGTTGTGTTTTGGGAATAAAAACATACTTTTATTAAATAATAAGTTTATTATTAGTGTATTAGACACTGATTTCAACCAGGAATGTCCAGACTCCCAGAGTATTGGTTTAAAACCTGTTTTACACCCCCTGAAGCGTTGGCCAGAAATGCCCAAAATTGTAAAGATGGTCGTTTTTCGGCTTAAAACTGGATTTAACGTTGATTTAAACGTGTTTTTACCAAAAAACAAGATGGCCAGAGATACCATACCGTCCTAGGGGTTCGACCTCGACGAGTTGAAGAAATACCGGATGGACAGGAGGAAAGAAAATTGTTTTTAATTTAGTGAAAATCTGGTTTTAAATGTTTTACTTGAAATGATTTGTGTTATAGTATTTGTTTGAAATTCATATTTTTAAATACGAACTAATAGTTTGGTTCCCACTCTTATAGTGGATTCTCACAGCAATTTTCTATGTAATTAATTTGTGCTTTTGGTGCTGTCCTTTGCCTCTAAACACAGGATATCATATGAAAAGTGGCCGCGACTTCAGGCACTCATTTCCGTCACTATTCTCCACTTTTATCTCAATTACAAGTCTTTCTCTCACGGCTTTGGTTTATCATTAAATTAATTAACTATAAAATAGTTATTGAAATGAATTTATCGCTCGTTATCGGTCTATAATAGTGACGAATAAGTGATGGGCAAGGAGTGCATTAATCTAGCCAACTTAATGTGATGATTTAACTACTAAGTTTAGATGGTAGTTAAAATAGGGTGCTAGGTTTTATTCGATAAGACACTCCCTGTTTTAGTTAGAATTTTGATGAGTATTGTGGTGATGGGATACATCTCCTCAACGAGTGTTCACCCCCTGAACAGCCGTTGTGAGCATCAGTTGTGAAATGCTTTTGACTTTTTTGTTTTGTCACGCATTGCATACAAGTTGTATGACAGACAGACTGAGGGATAACTTAATACTAACACAACTGATATCATCACAAATGGATAATAATATTTTTTGTGATATCAAAGCATTTTTGGTGCGAACACAGCCAACAAATGTTTGATTGCAAGTCTTCAATGGAATGACAGCAAAATACAGAAGTGCTGTCAGAATATCTACAAAGACTTTTTTGTTGACTACTTTAACACACAATCTGTTATTAGAAGTTGTATTTCGCTGTATATATGGGTTGATATCATTGTAGCCTAAAATCCGAAACAATTTTTTGGCTAAAACGTCGTTATTTTTCTTATTTAATAACAGAGATTACCAGAGACTGAAGTTTTTGGGCCAAACAGAGGGAGGCATTTATCAGACCTTTGTCTTGTGTCTTATGGTGTGCTTTGTTTTATGTAAGAATCGATTGTTTCAGAAATAAAAACGAAGAATGGTTCGAATAACTCAAGAGTTTCCGCATCTCTTGTTTTGAATTTGCTATAAATTGCAACATTAACAATTTAAAACAGAATTTATAGATAGATAAGTTTTCATATTTAAGCGTTTCGGATGTTTAATAAAACAGAATATTATACCATACAGATGTTTGACCCCTACCCTACCGCTGCTCATCCCTTGTCTTAATGTGTTGGACTGCAATTCACGACTGCTTTTATTGATGGAATGCCACTAAACTAAAGGGATAATAGAAAAGAGGAAAATAAATTACAGCACAAAAAAACATTCAGTTGTTTTGTATCGAACAGTAGTTTACTATTGATATCGAAATGTTTAAACATATGCTACAAATGCCTTCCTTTTTGAGTTTGAGTGAAGGCTTTTTGTCATCATTTCGTATGACAAACATATTTGCACTTCTCATGAAATAAAGTTTTCATAAGTTTTGTATTCCTTTGGTTCGTTTCAAAAAAGATTTTCGTCTTTTTTGAGTAAAGTTTGAGAAAATGTTTTCAATACACGTTTCACTCGAATTGTGTTTATACTAAAAATATATTTTTTTTGTAAAGTTTCTATACTTTGTGTTAAATAAGAGGACAGTCAGCGAACAGTGCATTAAATACACATTAGATTTGAATTGAATGACAACTTCTTTTGCTTTTCTTCTCAGTTCCAAACATATGATTGTTTTGTCCTTCAGTTTAATGTCTGACTGAACTCAAGAATTGCATAAACATCTCCGCAGAGATCGTCTGCGCGAAAGACTTATTCAAATAAGTTATGAAATATTTTTGAGCAGACTATTGAAAATACCTTAAATTATATGCTTTTTAATGGATTTCCGCTTATCATTCAATTTTCTACATTACAATTAACCACTTACTATTAAAGTACTTAAAGTGTCAATTCGATAGCAACTTGAAAGTTGCATGTCTATTAATATTTTGGCAAGCT
>JAQGCS010000367.1:0-24508 GCA_034702105.1 Fuscozetes fuscipes
ATAAAATTGATAGTCTTATGATCTAATGCTGAGGAGAATTATTTGCAGACTCTGAAAGATACAATTTTATCGATTAGTCAATGCTTTTAATTGAACTCTATTTTTATGATTCTATTTTCAGTAAAAACTTATCTAATATTTGAGACAACTTTTTATTCTTAATGTGAACCTCGAAAATGTGGTTTTGCGAGAACTGAGTGCCAACTCTAAGAACTGGAATTATTCAACAGTTTATGTAACTCTTGTACTTAAATCCAGTTTATGAGTAGTCGTTCACTCATTCAAGGATTTTGTCTCTCAATTTCAAATCAATTCAAAAGAATTTTAAAATTTTCTATTTTTCCATTTGTTTGAAGGTTTGAGTTAAACATACATTGAATTCCATATTACAGAGATTACACATGCAATTCACATGATTGACACCATCACCAAACGCTGTCTCATCTATAGAATTTTTAATACCACACCTAGACTCTCTCTCTCTCTCTCTCCCTCTCTCCCTCCCTTCCTCTTCGATCCTTCCCTCTTTGTTTTCCCACCATTTTGTTCTTAATAAATTAGTTATTTATTGAAAATCAAAAATGAGTCATACTGATTATTCTCACGTAGAACATCCTGGTTTAATTCAGTACAAAACGCATCAAAATAGAGTATTGAATATTCAATGGTAGCAGAAAAGCCTGGAAGGGGAGAGACAGTCCTCTCTGCTTTTTTGAACCAATCGAATGATAGGAAGAAACCCAATGTATATGAGATAACTCTCTGCCAAATATTACAGAAGAGTCGGATTTGTATTGAATTCATATATTTTCTAAAGTATTAATCGAAACATTTAATCGAAAATATTAAAACTTTTGAATTTGTTTACCACTCATACTATCGCAAGACTCTATAGATAATAGATTGAGTAAGGTAAGAAATCACTAAACATTCGTGTCATTCGTTTATCTTTATGTAATATTTGTTTAGAAACATTTCAAGTATGTCTCATTTTTTGCAATACAATTATGGCATTTTTCACAATGAATTAAAATAGTTGCGTCAAATCAAACTTTGACTGAACTCGAGAAACACATCATTAGATGTCTTTCCACTGATCAGCAAATGAATGCAATTTTGGTTTATTTTGATGCAAGACTTTAATCCGGATACTATCATTCACTGATACTCTTTCCATTCATTGAGAATTTAATTTCCATTTCTGGTGTAATTGAACTTTAATCTAAGGATTATTCATGTTATCAAACATTTTCACTTTGAATATGTATATCAAAACAACCCTGATAAGCTTTTGTTGCAATATTCATGGTCAAATGACTTGAGTCCAGAAATAGGAATACTGTTTGTGGAAAATTTGGGCGAATTTGTGCAAAACATCCGAAACATGTATAGACCTAATCGAATGATTGCAACAACGAATCAGTGCTTCTATTAATGGCTTAAACCTAATGTTCAAAACGATTACTTTGAATCAATTTTGATAATCATTTTGAAAGTGACTTATTTTCAATTGACATTCAATTCATTGCGTTCTGAAGTTTGAACTTATCTATAGTTCAGTCAATTAATTAATGTTATCTCTCGACCAATGATATGATGAGAACTCAAAGTGCATTCAAAGACCAAACTTTGATTACATTTGAGAACATATATAAGAAGTGCTGAACACAATTCAATTCACTTCACTTGAATTTCTTATGCCGTTCATATCATAAGTTTTTTCAACAATTGTTTAAACTTGGTCTTAGATTTTTTACAATTTTATTTAATTATTTTCTTATAATTGTTCATATTTTAAATAAGAATGTCTTCGACCACAATCAACACTCCCATCAAAATGGAAGCACTGTCGCGATTCTCTTCACTTCCAATCGTCAGCTCAGCCATAAATCTGGCCACTGATGGATATTCACGCTTTAAGAGCTATAATAGCTTAATTTCGGCCACACTTTGCAGAGCCGAACAGTCCATCGCTTTCATGGCATCGACAGCACAGCCTGTGATCCAAAAATTGGAGAGACCAAGTAAGTAACCATAAACTCTGTTTTCTCATTTTACAATCGTATTGGAAATCAGCTTCGGTTGAATACAAATAGAGTGTAAACAATAAAATTCAATTCAATAAATTCAATTGAACAAATGATCTATCTAGTTTCAATCGCTGATAACATTGCCTGTCAAGGACTCGATAAACTGCAAGAGAAGGTGCCCGCTATCAATAAATCGCCCGAAGAAGTAAGTGCTTACCTCTTAAACGACTAATTGTTCAAAAGTTTTAATCTTTCGATATTTTAGTTGAAAGACGGCACCAAAAAGCTCTTAGAAGACGGCGTCAGTCGGATCGGAGTCGTCCGCAAATATAGCACTGATAAGATTCAGGGCATCAAAGACTACGGATATACTAAAGTGAACGGTGTGTTGGACTTACCCTACATTCGAGTATTCCTTAAATCAATCGACACTGCAATCGACTTGACTGACAAAGCAGTTGATCACTATCTACCAGCGGTGGCCAACGAACCTCAGGCAGAGGAGGGCCAGCAAACAGTTGTCGTACGAATGTCTCATTTGTCTGAGAAGATGCGCCGCCGAATGTATAACCAGTTGACCAGCAAATGGGTGCCAACAGTGGTGGAGACCATCAATCACCTTAAGTTCAATGTTCTGAATTGGGTCCACAACTATAGAGACCATCAGAAAACGCAATGAATTACTAATGATTCCCATTAATCTCATTCGCAATTATTTTATTGTTTTTAATATTTTTATTTTATAATTTGCTAATCGCCTTAAATATGTATCAGAAATAAAATTAGTTTTTACTCTTTTATTACATTTTCAGCCAATGTTTTTAAGTAGTCTTTGATTACTTGATGTAAAATTTGAGGTTATTTTTAATAAAAGGTTTTCATTGAAATTCAATTTTAATCTTTATTTTTAACAAAAATATTACAAAAACTGATTTTTAGCCAAAAATCAGTTTAATTACAATAACGACAATATTGAGGAAAATGAGGGGAACTGCAAATTCAAATCAAAATTAGACATTAAAATCTATGGAAAAGCTATACCTCTCATGACTGTCCTTATGGCGTGAATCATATTAAGCATTTGGGACTTGACCGAAGGGCCCGCCATTTGTTGACCGGCATACTGCTGCTGCTGTGCCCACGAATGCCGACCCCAACCAACTATATAATTAAGACATTTAGTAATAACTATGAATATAACCTCGAATTCTTGAATAAAGGCCAAATTGAAAAATGAGTTGTATGAGCATATATGTATTGCTCATTCTATATAGACTTATTGTTTGTCATTTATATAGAGCACAATCTTGTAAGATTTCGTACTCAGTTTAATACCATTCAAGTTGTTCTCTATTCAAGCGTTTAAATTGGACTGACTTTTGGCGAGGAATCTCTCCTCGTTCAGAATTACGATAGCGTTGACCATAAGCAGGGAACACTCCAATAGACTAAATATCGATAACATATTGTAAGAGATCTTCGATCAGATATTAATTGTCGATCAAATCAGTTGTTAAGATGTCCACAAAACGATGGCCCGAAAGCTGGAAATTGGATTAAATAGAAATGTGTCGGCGATTGTGTCATAACAAGAGATGAATCGCTTCAAACTAACCTGTAATCAATACTTCAAACGAAGAGAACAGTTCCAAAAAGTGATGTAAACTTAGTTAACATTTAATTACAATTTTATTTAAAAGTCTTGTTTTGATTTGTGTGTGACGTCATTCAAATCAGTTTCCTGTCCCCCAAAGTAACGTTATCTGTGAATAAGTGTTAGTTTGAGCGGCGCTGCGATCGTATGTATCGATGATTTGTTGTCATTGAGTGTTGTGTTTGTGTTGTTTCACATCTAATGGCGTATATCTGTAATTACTTGCCGTCAGTAATAATCTTCAATATATTCAGATATTTGTCGCCATCGGATCGGTTGAGAGCATCGGCCACTTGCAAGACATGGAGGGACTGCATATTCAACTATTCTCAATGGCCACAGAAGAGTTTGACAGTTGATTTACTCAAATCTACGACAAGTATTCAGACATTGAGACGCAATAAACACATCAAACAATTGAAGCCAACGTTAGACTCGAGTATAGCCTTGAAGTCATTTCTTCACAAATGCAGTCGTTTTCTCAACCAATTGGTCATTACTTTTGATCCGAATTCATCTCAAAGTCTCAATCAATTGATCGAAATTTTGGACATCTTGTTGTCCACCGAAGAGCACAATTATAACGCCAACAATAATAACTTCAATGATAACAACGACACCATTGATGATAACCATTGCGTTCATAACAGTCGATGTCTTAGAAGACTTACATTAAATCCCATAAATGTGACCAAAAACTTAGCGAACAATAACAATGAGAACAACATAAAAGTCTACCAATTATTGCAACTTTTAGTGCAACGATTGGAACAACTGATCCAAAGATGCGAATCATTAGAACATATTTCAATGGGTTGTTTGCAACCAGTGCTCAATCACTCCAATCGTTTGCTCCAAATGTTGGCCAAACGTCACTCACATTCACTCAAATGTCTTCATTTGGCGTCAGTCAAAACAGATCCCGACTTTTATCCGGTGGTCGACCTATCAGTTCAACTCTTGGAACCGTTTGCGAGTTTGAGACAACTTTCGTTTGATTTCGATTCAGTAAACGATCAAATGCTCAGAATTTTGGCCCAAAAGGCAACCATTGATTCGTTGGTGATTAATGTCCACGGAATAGATGACGAACACGAAGGTCTTTCCAAGTCCTCATGGAATCTGTTAACCAGGAGCAATCCAGACCTCAAAGTGACCATAAATCTGATTCATACGGACGACTCGTATGAGATACTGCGTGACTCACTCTTCGGCACAGACATGCCTCTAACGCATTTCAGAGCCTACTTTGTGGGGGCTGTTGGCGACCTAGACGAAACAATCTGCTACTTAGTCAATCTGGTCACTGACAGACACTCCAAAACACTACAGTCCGTGACTCTCGTCAATCAACTGAAGCCGTTTTCGTTAGAACCGAACCCAGTGTTCGCAGAATTCCAGGAGAACCCATTAGTTATGCTGGCCTGGAGGTCGCGACATCTCAAGAGCCTTACAATCATTGGTAGACATTGTTTTCAAAATAATGAGTTATTTATGTTTAATATTTGTGTTTATTTTTGACATTAGGTTATGAAGTCTGTGATACAGACCTGATAGCAATCACTCGTTTGAGAGGCTCTTCACTCAAACACTTTGAAGTTCCGATGTGTTGCATATCCCTAAAGGACTCGCCTATTGTTGAAGATGAGGGTTATTTCGACATTTATGACCGACAAATGATGTCTTTCTTGGATGGAGCGCCATACCATATCCAGTCCAAAGTGATTAGTGAGATAGCCGGACCACTCGACCGATACTGGCATCCAATGCAATTCGAGGAATTGCCCAGAGCTGTGATCAATCGGTTCGACGACATGCAAACTACTTATTTGTCCACTATTCTGAAGGACCAGACCAACTGTGGTGAGTCCCATAAGACGCGCGCCAACTCTAATGACTCGATTTAATGGTTACCTCGAGTTTATAGTCGAATCGCTACTAATTATTATTATTATTATTATTGATGTTATAATTGTTAACATATTTTAGTCGTCATTTCGGCCTCATTTTGATTATTGTTTTATTCAAATTTCATTTTGTTTTTATTTGATTTTTAACCGATTGATAGAATCGATTGAAAAGTTTAGCCAAATATCTAATCAAACGTTTGCAACAAATCGAGTCATAAGACTATGCATTAAATTAATAGCAAAATTCCTTATCTATGTTTGGCTTTTAGTGACTTTCTTTTCAATCAATTCTTAAAAAAATAATTAGTTTTTACGTTAAAATATTTGTATTTTCTTGTGTTAACTGTTTGGGTGACGGTTTGAGTGTATGTGTCGTCTTCCATCCGTTAATAGCACTGAAGAACGATAGGCCCATATTTTTGATAAAGAGCGCACACAAAGCGATTGATTCTCATTATTATAATTATGACTCAATTTAACGTTTAAAACAATGCGTGAATTAATTGCCTAATGAACTGAACTGTGATCGAAGAAGTAGTCAATACAATTGAAACATATATGTGAGGCGCAGACAACCGTCTTATCAATGGTGTGCTCTCAGTGGTGATGTAAATCTCCCTCACTGTCGATGATATTGTTTATTAAAAACCAATTTTAATGTCAGATTTGTTTAGACATTCGAAGCGAAATCTAAACATAAAACCTATATATTGTGTATAATTAGAGAGAAATTCATTAATAGATTGCGAAACAACTAATTGTAACGATTCTGTGATATAATGTCCACACAATTGAAGAATTGTTTTCATTAAATTCCATCTATCAATTCATGTGCAGCCGATTAGAAACTATCGAATCAACTGTTATTAATAACAAATTTCCTAATTGTTATCGAAAATCATACATCAATTGAAACACACAAACAACACAACAAATTCATTGTGAGTCCTAAGCAAAGCTCTGGGACTAAACAACAACTTGCCATAAGTCTAATGAAATTGGAATAACGTTTATCTAATAATAATTTTATGTATAGTATATAACAAATTGACATTTTTCTACTGAAAAGCAAAGGCAGACATAAAAAGCGAATGCAATTTACTATTGATTACAATTCTTATCTAATTAGTTGTTATTATTATTGATTGTTATTAACATAATTTCAGTGCCATTCAAGTGAGACATAGAGTGAAGTGAAACCAAACCTTATGTCTAATACATGTTAAGAATTTGTGGCACTTTTTCCACAAAACCAATAAATCTGCCTTTGATTTGAGTTTAAAAGTATTCAATACATTCCCTAAAAGAACTTACTTATATTTTTATTGTTATACTCAGTTTCATCTTTAAATTCGAGACATCTTTAGGCAAATAATAACAAATTCTAATTTAGGAGAATCTCAGGAACGTCTTTAGAGATCAGAATAACTAATCATTCAAATAGAGAGGAATTTTCAAATTTATTTTTATTATTGAGATTCAAAATTGGTATTTGACTTAGAAATGTGTCAAAACAAGTAAATCATTAAATGAATTTGAATTATAATCTAAGAAAAAATGAGAGTTATTTTACAAATCATTGAAAAACAACTAAAAGGCTGTGATATAAGAAAACCTAAACACAAACATAATTAGTATAAAACCAATGAATGAATGTATGATATATTTAATGAAAAGATTAGAGATTTTATACGATTAACAAATGCTTTGCGCACAACATCTTCGATTGAATCCAATCTTCAATTTAAACACTAATTACATCATTAATTACATTAAAATACACATAATTTTACAACAAATCCAACTCGAATGCAATTAAAAAGTGGGGAGATTTAAATGTTTATATATTAGAGTATTGATTGACATTATTTTCATCAAAATGTTGATTATATACAAAACAATTCTATATTTGGGGTCTCTTTGAAGAGTTTATTGATTACGATATGATGAGTACATCAGACAAAAACAATCTTTAGTTTTGTTTTACTTTTGCTTTTATTATCGGTATTCGAACTAAATATTAATATTTATCGATGTATTCAATATTATATCCAATCAATGTTTTATTAATATCCATAAATGTATATTAATAATAATAATAAGCACCACTCCTACAGTCTTGAAGAGTCAACTAACAGTGTCTAAGAATGCTCACAAAATTGCAAATAATGTAGCCAGGCTAACAAGTGTCACATGGCTCATTTTATGCCTACAAATTCTAGGTCAGTATCAAATGATTGTAGAGATTAGCCATTTCTGGCGGATTCCAATTTTGTTCGGATTCTTTTCGATACAATTGTGATTCAATTTGACAAAAAATCTGAGTCTAAATCAGTTTTTCATTGAATGACCAAAAATTGCTGTGCCCTAGACCTGGGTATTCTTTAGCAGCGTTGTGAGTGTAATTCTTCAGATTATCCTGATTATCTCTATATAGACTGTATAAGTGGTGTCAATATTATAATCAATAATCACTTTAAATGCTATATTTTTCTCGTATTTTACGCTATTCTGTGCTTTACATTCAAATTGAGTTCAAAACAATTCAAATAATTTTTATTATAAATCAATGAAATAGTTAATAATTACTGTCACTATTTGACAGCAAATTCATACAACAGTTTGAGCCAACATTTATACCTCAAAATAAGTCGAATTTTGTTTCAATTATCTGAAATTCACAAAAAAAAGTTTTCATTGATTTTTTGAATTGTTTTGAATTTATGTTTGAAACCAATTTAATCGCTTTTAATTATTTTCTGTTTATTTTTGCAAAAATATTACTTTAATTTCCAAATTTCTCATAAATTTTGATTTAAAAGCAATAATTATATTGAAATGTTGTTCAATATTGTAATGCTTTTGATGTTTAAAACAAAGCTTCAAACGAGTGAACTGTAAGAACAGCTGAAGACTAGTCAGTCATTTGTAACCAAGTATTTAATTAACGCCACAGTTGTAATGGAAGTGTCGTTATTTTAAGTTATTCCTCAAATGAGTGCTAATACTTATGATTGTTATCTCAAGTGAACAATAAATACAAGTTTTGAAGCTTTAAATTATTTTATATATTTCATAAAAGAATTTCTATTATAAGTAAATTTAATTCCGATTCGTTGGAAAACGATTGACGGAAGAGCTGTGAATGTTGCCAACCATTAGCACCGGTACCTCCTTTCAGAATGGCTTCGATTATCACATCATTGCCGGCGTTTAAAACGTCACTCCTTTTGATTATATTTTCTTTGTTTGGTTCTAATGTCAGCGAATGATTTGGATCCGAGTTTTGGTACAAATTGAGAGCAATGGTCCCCTTTTCAAACGTTTGGCATTTAATTGTAATCCGAATTTCAATCCATTTTCTGTTAATGAAACTCAACTTCCATTTGATTCTTCCGATGGCGTGAGTGGCTGTGCCCTCATTGCGTGACAAATAAACCATTTTCCAATCCCTTTCGACTTTTCTGAATATGTTTTGACACTCGAAGACATAGTTTTGCCACGACTTCAAAGGTTTCGCATTGAATTTGTATTCATCGATCGCACAGTTATATGTTATCAAAGATGGGTTAACAGATGTTTCATCCAATTGGAAGACAAAATTAGTGGACATTTCTTGTTCAGAAATTTCTCTTCGGGCCAAACGCCAGGCTTCAGAACCGGATTGTCTACCCTTACACTCTTCATCTGTTAGACAATTGTTTTGATTTGGAACTCTTATGAATTGAACGAACTCGAGAAGACGTCTGAGTCTGAGCTCTTGTCTCAATTTGTCAGCCATTCCGAGCTGTAAATTATCAGTGATTTTGTTCAAAACATTTGCGATCCAATCCTCGCGACAGAGAAGAGCTCTTCGCTGTTTCATTGCGTTATGGTCTGCACTATATCTCCAACTGACGTCTTGTACTTCATTTGCAGAGAATCCCAAACAAAACGTTAATTTCTTTTTCCATCCGTTTTCATAAACAAGTGGTGAATCGCACAGTCCTTCACACGGATCGCAATGAAGCCATCGTTTCTGTGCATTGCTATAGACCTCAGACCAGACGTGATCAGTCCAGTCCACAACAAGACGAGCCTCAAAGTTGAGCGCTCGACAGAACAAAGTAAAACAGTTGGCCCATTCCCCGCACCGACCCTCACGAGTGTCTAACAGCTTTTCAGGACTATTATAGCGAGCAAAACGATACGTTTGTCCACATTTATTACAAGAATACATTTCAACGGTCATTGCATTCCATCGAATCTCCTGTTCATTGGGAGAGACACTCCTCGAGTTCGTAATCTTGTGTTTGCAAACGGAACAGTCGGGAGAATCAAACCATTTGAAGAACTCGTTTTTGAACCAATCAATCAAATCAATTAACAGAATGTCTTTACTGTCTGTTCCCAATTCTTCGTCTTTTTTGGACTTTTGCTTCAATTTAAGCATTTTATTGATGGCATTAATCGTCATTTGCTTCCACGGAACCAAAGCTCTGGCCTTCTCTTGAAGTCTGAAGTCTTCGTAATTCTTTACTAAACTTAGATATGACTTAACTCTTGAGAAGAACTGAAGCTCTGATTCCGAGATCGGAACAAGTCTTGGATCGGTTCGCAAAAAAGTGGGAATGTTTGACATCTTTTCAGATGAAGAAGTCTTCCAAACAAACAAAATATATACAAAAGTTTTATACCAATTAACGTAAAATTATATAAATTTAAATATAAAACAATTAATTCATTTTAAACTAAATCTAATTTTTATCAAATCATTCATAAGAATGGAAACTCATGTTTGACGTATAACTAAATTGACCCTCACTATAGTCACTATCAACACCATGATCACCATTTGACAACAATCATAGCCCTGCCCTTAGAAACCGTTATGCAATTCAATAACAAGTGGAGTGACATCTGTTGGACATAAGGATTGCTTCAAATTGTATCGCCATTTGTCGGAAAAGCGATTTTATTAATTAAACATCTCTTCAATTGTTTTGAATAACAATTGATTTTCGACCACTAATCGACTTTTGAGCCAAATATTATTTATTTACGACAATGTCTGCGACGGAACAGATGAGAGCGATGTTGGATCAGTTGATGGGGTCGGCCAGAGAGGGAGGTTTGTATTGAACGCACCGAAAAGCAATCGAATGACTAAATTGTTTGATAACTGATTTGTATTGTGTTTTAGGTGACGCCAAACCGCGCTATCACTTCACTGACCACAGAGTCTGCAAAAGCTTTTTATTGGACTGTTGTCCGCACGACATATTGGCCTCCACTGTAAGTTTGCCATCAATTGTCAATTGATTGTCAAATGATTTGATTGGTTGTTGTGGTAGAGAATGGATTTGGGAGAGTGTCACAGATATCACGATTTGGCGCTGAGGGCCGACTACGAGAAGTCGGCCAAAAACAAGGACTACGGCTATGATTTGGACGTAAGTATTGTTTCACTCTTTTGTCAGACATTCCGATATCACATCCGAACAGTTGATTACAAATCAGTTTAATTAAGAAATTTTTAATTAATTAAAATCGGAGTTCGTTTTGATTGAATGACGAATCGATGGTAAGTCTGTTCTCAATAACGAGCTCTGAATTGAAGACCGAATGAAAAAACTAATTAATTGACATAAGTTTGAGACAAAAGACAGAACTAATCCCTGAATACATAAAACTGTTTGATTTGACAACAATTGAATCCTTAAGTAAACGACTGGTCTTTCCTTCTCTCGTATCTGAATTGCAGACAATTGTATACATAAAAGGCCTGCGCTTTAAATCAAATTAAATTAAAGGCCAAAACAAATGAATATATGAGACATTTCTCTCAGAATGTGTGTCCGCTTTTCGTTGTGAGTAGTATTCAATCAATTAATTCAAATATCAAACAATTAGTCCTTATTTTGAATATCACTTTAAATATGTATGTATTGGCCATCAATAGAGTTATGCACTAATGCTGTGACAAAATCAGACAGAGTTTTGGTTGAGTTGATTCTGTTGTGTCTGAGTTTAAGGTAATGTATATTTGAGGACAGTTTTGGTAACGTATTAACCATTAATTGGTTCCTACTTATAATTATTATATATATTCAATGTTTTCAATATATTAATCGTAGAAATGTATCGTTAAAAAAGATTTTCATTTTCCACTCCCTTTCCTTCTTTATGTTCTTTCAAATATTCAGATATTTTCTGTTCATTTTTCCTGAGATTAAACCAAATTATGGTTAGACTCAAGACTTCATTTTTTAGCGGAAACGCGCTTTTTCTGCATGTTTTCAATGCTATTGTTTTTCGTTTGCATTTGTTTTGTTTTAATTATAATTAAATGAATACAAACAGGCGTTCGAACACTTGGAGGCATTCGTTGCCGAAGCAGACAAGAAGACAGAGGCCGCTAAGAAACGTTTGGCAGAGACTCAGGAAGAGTTAAGTGCCGAAGTCGGCGCTAAGGTATGGTATTTGAGTTCATCTCTATTTCCAAGTTAATTGAGTTTTCTTTTAGTTGAATAAAGTTCATGAATTGGCCGAACAAATCGGTAAGAAATTGGCTGCCGCTGAAAAGGCCGGCGCTGACGGCAATGTCGAGGAGTCACTCAAATTGATGGAAGAGGTGGAGAAATTCAAGAAGGAAAAGGTTGCCGCAGAGGTTGAGTACAGAAATTCTATGCCCGCTTCCAGTTATCAGCAGCAAAAGCTGAGGGTTTGTGAAGTCTGTTCTGCATATTTGGGTATTCACGACAATGACAGACGACTGGCCGACCATTTTGGAGGAAAACTTCATTTGGGATTCATTGCGATGTAAGACAACTTTGAAAATACTTAAATTTATTTTAATTCTCTGTTCTCGTCATAAGTCGCGAACGATTGGAAGAATTGAGAGTAAGTTTTTCCCACAATTTGTCTCAAAAGTTATATTAATCGTTAAACTCTTGTAATTCAGCAAATCATCGAAGAAAAGAGAGCCAAAGGAGTTCTACAGGAAAGGGATGATTGCGACCGATATGACAACAGATATGGTAATCAACGCAGAAATCGTGAGCGATATGATGACAGACGTCGCCGAAGGAGTCGTTCCCGGTATGTGTCCACTCAGTCGCATATTAATGTGAGTTGTGATTAAAATTTGTAAGAACAGTTCCCGCGACCGTCAGCGAAGACGTCGTTCGAGGTCTCGTTCACCACCGCATTCATCGCGACAGCGATCGCGATCTCGTGACCGACGGGACAGAAGTCGCGATATTAGGACATCAACGGAGCGGTAATGGAATAGCATTTTATTAGACGAATTCGGTTTGCGTTCTGTTTATTATATTTTTTCAGCGATTGTTTGCATCAAATATAAGATTTAGTTATGATTTAAATTCATTACAAATGATTTGTAATTTTATTTAAATTTGAGTTAATTTATGCTCAAAACCAAAATTTTTGTACTCAAACCTAATTTACAACTTTTGATTAAAATCTCATTTCATTTGAAACACGTTTTACTCCAAATTTTAAAAAAGAATTGTTTTAAAATTCGCCACTTTTTGGATAAAATTGGGATAATGTGAGCAAATGTACCACAAAACTCACAAAAATTAATTCAGTGAAGAGATGCAAAACTAGTTCATCGATTGGACTCAATGTCCAACTCTAACACATAATAATTGAGCTAAACTAGTATATTGTAGATTCGATTGTAATATAGAAATAGAGCTTAAAGAATATTAATACCTTTATTGGAAATTTTAATTTAAATATTCATATAATTTCAACATTTAATAGATATTTAAATATATTCCGAAACAATTATCTATTAAAACGATAAAAATAGTTTCCATTCTATGATATGATATAATGATATTATGGCTAAACTATAAGATGTCTTTCATTCAAACAATTGGTTTCAACGGTATATCACAAAACCATTCAGAATAAAGAGTTCAACTGAACTGATCCAGAGTTTAGATTAACTCAATTTTTTGTCTCAATTTGTGTTTAAAATGATGGAACAACAATGCTGAACTCAATT
This sequence comes from Fuscozetes fuscipes, assembly GCA_034702105.1. NCBI lineage: Eukaryota > Metazoa > Arthropoda > Arachnida > Sarcoptiformes > Ceratozetidae > Fuscozetes > Fuscozetes fuscipes. The sequence goes on from JAQGCS010000367.1 coordinate 13,612, forward strand.
TTGAACTCTGGAAATATCAAGTCTAATATAAACTGGGGTTCAGTTGAACTCTTGATGTAAAGATTCCGACTCTTTTTGTCGAATAAATAGCCTATCATTTAGTAAATAATATTTTATAATTTATTGTATAAAAAAATATTCAAATTTTAAATTAGAATAAGATCTGATTTTTGGGCCCAAAATCGTAAAAATTGAAAAAATTAAATATATATTTGAATCACTAGTCGTTTGTGAGGATTGGCAGCAAATAATTCGGTACTCAATTAAAATAGCTTTCGTTCGATGCTTTCGAAAGACTAATAGATTGAGAACTCGAAGAATAAGAATTAAATCGATATTCTTAATGATATTTGGTATCAATTGTATGGATATTTTGCTGCTCTAATAGTAATACTTGTTTTGAGTTAAAACACCTATTTTTGTGAAAGTTTTTCTGAAATATGTGGTCATAAATGCTATAACTTGGAAGAGCTGATAATAGATCCTCTCTTCTCGTTATTATTGGCATTTTTTGTTTGGCTTTCCATTAGTTGTTGGCTTCCATTCGTCAGACTTTTCCTTTCAGTTAATGCCTAATAAATAGCAAATTATTGCGTTAAGAGTAACCAAAATGTCAATTAATCACTGATTTATTTGCGAACAAACCATTTGCTGCTTTGCTGGCAGACACTGGAGGGGCCATATTTTCCACACTAATGGTGATAATAGATCTGGATTTACGTACGACACTCGCGAATAGCCGCCTATTTTCCAATCACATTAACCATTAGATTATGAAATTTGAAAATAAGAAGTCATATCTGACCTGAGATTAAACTCATTATAGCACCGATCGATAGACTCAGTATAAACCCAAAAACCGGTACTAATAGGTATGAGATATGATAGAGACTGAGTATGCCTTCAGATTCTGTGACCGGTCGTGCAGTGGCTGTGAAATTCTGTAGAAACTCTGCCGGACAGCCTTCTACTGACGTATCGAGGAATGGCTGCTGTTTGGGGTATAATAGCGAACCAATCAGAACCCAAATCCCAAAGAATTCTCCAACAAATAGACCGCAGAGGACTCCCTATTAATCAACAATTAAGTAATTAATTGGTTTTAAATTTAAAATTTAAGTATCAATTAAAGAAATTTAAATATCAATTAGAGTTTATTCTTGATAGTTTTTCAGTCATTCATTATGTTGACTCAACATTGTTGAGACAAATATGAGAACATTTTCTTTGAATTTATTTGAATGAGTTTTTTCAAAACAGCAAATCATTTGAAATAAATTTCCTAAGAAATGAAATTCATTTATAGGAAATCATTTGTCACTCGGAATGAATTCTTAATCGAAGGAAATCTTATGCAATAAATTCGCTCACATTAAGTGGTTGGACAGGAATTAAACACTTTGTGATTAAATCATAATTATTGAGGTAATCCACTCAACAATGAAAAGCTGTCATAAAAATCATGCTTTTTATAGTAAGTCTGCAATTGTTATACAGTGGTGTTTTCCCTAACATTTGCCGAATTTTTTTTACATGAGATCATTTTGGAACAAGATAGATTTTATCACTTGTTCTTTATAAATAGTTTGCTTTAAAAAATACATGACTTGCAAAACGATTTCATATTAAAACTTACAAAAGTGTTGGCGAATGGAAACAATACTCCCAAAAGGAAAAGACCAAACATGGGTCCAACTAATGCTCCTGCTATTGATATGGCCGCCTGCAATCAATGGTTAAAAATTGGTTAAAAATTAAATAATAATTTGAAAGAACAAAGTACTTGTAAAACTGTGTCGATTCTGCTGACAACAAAAGCCATTCCAATGGCAGTGAGTCCATAGAAAAGGGCTAATCCTTTGCTTATTCTTCGAGCGTTCACTTCCGACAAATTTCTAACGCTTTCAAAACGACTCAAAAAGTCATCGAAAGTGACGGCAGACAAAGCGTTAAAACCAGACGACAATGTGCTGAGCGATGCACTGAACACACAGGCAACAAATAGTCCTGGCAACCCCGGATAATCACTCAATTGGTCCATCACAAAATATGGCATCAATTGATCTGTCTTATGGATCAGTCCAATTGCCATCGGATCGCAATCACTATAGTAGGCATATATTCCTATCCCACATAAACATGCACTCGAAATGAGAAAGAACATTCCAATCAGGTTTATATATAGCGATCTAATGATAAAGAATATTGTGTTAAGTAAATGAATTTGCAATAGAATCTAACGAACAGTTTCGCCTTGGGATATGAGGAAACGTTACAATATCTCTGCACTTCTGTCTGACTTGTAGCGTAATTACCTAGTTAGTTTATTGTAAAATATAATTTGCGTTATGCCATACTGATTGACATACCCGACCACATTATGCCCATTCCAAATACTGCATTCCATAGAGTGGATGTCGAGTAGGGATCAATCTGTACACTAATCAAAATAAAGATGAAGCTTAGAAGAAGCTTAGAAGATAAAGATTTATGAGCTTGATCATCATAAATATATTTTCATCTGGGAAATACTGTTGTACAATGAAATCCTTACTTGAAGAATTGAATTCTTCCTCTTTCATCAGCTTTCCTGAAAGCTTCTCCCACTCCTCCAACTAACCAGAATGCCTTTTAAAAAAATAACAAAAGTTGCTTTCACAAATTGCATCATAACTATTAATAATTATTAGAAATCATTAATGAGATTTTTAATATTTTTAAAAATTCTTAAATTATGTAAATTGTGAGTGAAGTCAATTTTTAAAAAATTACAAAACTATTCGAATCTATTCATCAATTTTATAAATGAAGTTTAATATTATGCAAGAATTGATTAATAGATGAATCGCAAAATTAATTTGAATTTTTGGAATTCCTATCTCTAAGGATTCCGATGAGAATTCTTCTCTCAATTATAGGATTAATCATTAGAAGTATTTATGATTTTCGACAACAAAACATTCATTTTTGCGATAAAGAAGTTCCTATTATTATATTTATAATACAGTCGTCGATATAATTAAATTATTTTTGGTTCGATTTATCTTATCTGCATTTCTTCTTCAATCAAATATAAGACATGTCAATCAAATGGTAAAACTACTGTATTGTTCCTCGACATGTATTCAATGCTTTCACAAATTATTTCAAAAAAAATTATACAATTAATAAGCTCTCATCTGTTGACTGTCACGTTATTGACTAGACTGTGACCTAGATTCAATTCGAATAAACAAAAGTTGTAATTCTTGTTCAATCAAGAATCGATATCATCAAATGAATGGAAATTTATTCGATATTTACCCGAACCATAACAACTATGAGTCCGGCAAACATAAGGAACACCTGAACCAAATCAGTCCAAACGACAGCACGAATTCCTCCCTAAATGCAAATCAAAAGTTTTATTATTATTATTATTATTCAAACAATGATTAGATCCCAAAAGACATCAAACAAAATAATGGCCTTAAATAAAACCTTCAAATCATAATGAATTTGAGCGGATAGAGAAGAACTGGGTTCAAATTAATCTTAGATTAGTGAATGATTAGTATGTGTTTCGATGTAATTACTAATGAGTTATCGATTATTTTCATTTCAAGGAAACAATATTTTAATGAGAAAACCAATGCCTTATTTTTAATGATTATCTCTTCAGTTAAATAATAAGTTTGAACAAAGAAATTATCACTTTTTAACTTACAATCGATGTATAGAGAGTACAAATGCCTCCAATTATGAGCACAGATGCGGATACACTCAATGGGGTGACTGTAATAGAGACGAACAGTTTCTTATCAAATTCAACAGTTAATCATTTGGAGTAAAATTATAAACTGATTTGAAATTGAAATTCAATTTGTTTTCGATATCACAACACTATAATTATAGGGAATAAGAAATTCAGTCAACTTCACAATAATAGGTTTGATTTTTCCTCATTTAGATTAAGAGAAGGGGAAATTTTGTAACTACTCTCAAATTTAATAAATGTATTTCATTGAAACATAAAAAGTGAAATTTAATCGACATTTCATTGAAAAAAGTTATGTAATACCTGATCCCAATGCAAGTGATGGTCCGTATAATACAACTCCCATATAAGGAATGGTACACAAGAGAAACGAAAAGGAGACAGCCAGTCGTACTTTTTTGCTGTCGAATCTTTCTTCTAAATACTAATGTAATATTCAAATAAATTTAATGATCAAGGATAGACAAGTCTTTTGGCATCACAGGAACAATAGGCAACAAAAATGCCGGATTTTCTGGAAAAACATAGGTAGAGTAAAAAAGGTCATTTTGTTCTTGAATATAGCTTATTTATGCTAAGTAGACTTAGAATGCTTTAAATAAACTATAGATCATCTGAATGACGAACAAAATGGCAGACTTCGGGCTAAAAACGTCAGATGGGTGTCCTCTGAGCCAATGCCCCTTAGCATTATCCCCTTAGATAATTTTGTCAAATTTTACTAACCAGGGGGAATTTTGGTTATAATCCCTTGTCTATGTTCCTATTAATGACTAGTAGAAAGAAAGACTCACTTTATTAACACTCGTGAACTGTAGCTTATAATAGACCGGAAGAAACACTTCGGCGGCAATGATTGAGGCCATCGCACCCGAGAGGACGACTGCCCTTTAAATCAATTGCGACAAACAATGAATATTGACTTAAATTTGGCACAATTTGTGAAAAATACCAAAATTGTGTTCCTCTGTAAAACATTTCTGCTGGGTAACCCAAAATTGTTACTGAGCTCTGAAAGCTGGCCAACAGAGACATCGCCACCGGAAACAAACTTAGAGATCGATTTGCTGTCAAAAACTCTTTATTTGACACATTCTTGCGATCCTAACAGATGTCATAAAATTATGAATCAAGTTTGTTATTTTATTGAGAATGGATCATTTGACTATTAATTTTCTATTTTTATTCCATTTAATCTTAATTTTCAAATTCATCTTGCAGCTAATTTATTTAATTTGGTAAAATTTTGTGAATTTAGTTAAAGCTGAAGATAATAAAAATTGGTTAATTAAACGTTAATTGATGTGATTTTTACACATAAGGGTCATAAAAATACTTCGCTTTTTAATGGAACAATTGATGGCAAGGTCATTATTTAGTGAGGGTCATAAAAGTCGATATCCGCTATTGTTTTGCAACTGTCGACTAAAAAATGATTTCGTAACTTAAAGTTCGCGGTCTGTTTGCGCTCTTTATTTAATTTTATGAAACATATCCTTAAATTAATTGCATTTCGAATCAATGATTTGTTTTTTTGTTTTCTAAATCAATGGTTAATAAAATGAATGAATGGATAAATTATAACCAAAAATTGTTAACAAATTGTAAACCACCTGTTAATACCAGACTATAGACCTAGCACACTTTTAAAGCAATATATAGACAAATTGAACATTTGTATGGTTGAAGAAAGTTTTAGATAAAATATTGAGTAAATTTGAAATATTGAATAATAAATATCATCTAAACAAATGGTTGTCAGTCTATTCTGTATGAAAAATGAAATCTAAAAACAAAAACAGCGAACAAAAGACACAGAATAACATTTGTTAGACTAACGTTAAAAATATTATTCCTAACAACGAAATATCAAATCAAAAGAAGAGACAAATTATATGAATAGTAGAACAGAATGTTTGAGAATTTTATATCGAAAATGAATTGATTTGAAATAAAAATATCGAGGAATTCAATCTTAAAAGAGGTATTGTGTGTCACACTTTTCTACCATTAGTGGCAGTGATTCTGCAAATCTCAAGAGTTTTATTACTTCTATAAAAGGAAGAAATATATTCCAAATAATAAACTGAATGCAAAACATATTTAAAGTTTTGGGTCAAATCAATACAATACTGATTTCAATAATCGGCTTAACTTTCATCAGTAAATCGTGGCCTCCATTTCACTGAATAATTGAATCAAAACAATATTTGAAATTAATTTCATTTCAATTTCATGGTTAAGAGTGAATCAAATTTGTTATTAAAGTTATTTTTTAAAACTTATATAATTTGTGCGAAACCTTTCATAAAATGAATGCTAATTCTTGTAATAAAGGGCTGTTTTGTAGGAAACATATTGTCTATACTAATACTTTCGTATAATTAAACACTTTTTGTTTTGGAGTATTCCGTAACAAACATTTTGCCGGAAATCAAATTGAATTGGCATTTTGATCTAGACAAATCCACAGATGTGAAAAATAATTATCAGTCAATAAACCTGAAAATTGCAAATCTATCAAACAATAAATATTTAAATTATTAAAGATGTAATTTGACCTAGATTATTTACATGAATAAATTAAAATCTGATTAATTTATTCTTTAGACAGCCAGAATTCATTACAAAAGTGATTTGGCAGTCAGTGTTTGTTTTGAATTCTTTAAATATTCAAACACCGGAATCATTTTATTTTTTAACATTAATTTTTCGCAGTAATTAAGTAATTAAAAGATTCAAATAATTATCAAACTTTTTGTTCGTTTCAATTGTACAGGGTATTCAGGTAAATAAAATCATCGCATATAAAATAGATCACAAATCATAGAGTCTACGCTTATGAATCATTTATAAAACTACTTTCAGCCTCCTTTATATCAAATTCTGTTGATCTACCTTTCTTCATAATGTCATATTGAAATTTTGTTAACAAAATATTTGAAACTAATTGCGGTTTCGACTCACTAACGCAAAAACCGATCAAATTGTTCGATTCTAGTCTGAGTCAACGGTCAAACTCTGACAAACTCAAACAATTAAATTAAAATGAAACAAGTTCGGATCAAACCTAATTCCCACTACAATCCCCATCAAAAATGACTGTTTCCCTTCCATTTTTGATTAACCTATTCCCGCCCATCTCTCTCCAAGCCATATCCACATAATCCAGCTCCATCCTCACCTCTCTCAAAGGCATATCTCCATTTCACACTTTTGGGTATTGACTTTCAAATATTTGCGAAAATCAATTGTTGTGAATCACCTTTACTCTTTTCAAACCCTCAATCACCCCCATCGGTAAGCCAGATTCAGCCCCATCCCTTTCCAAGACAAACATCCACAGGCTAGACTCAGCCCCATCCTTTTCCAAGGCATATCTCTATAGGCCAACCCCATCCCCATCACTCTCCAAAGCATATCCCCATAGTCCAGCCCCATCCCCATCTCTCTCCAAGGCATGTCTCTATAAGCCAGCCTCAATCTCATCCTTTTACCCTCTTTCAGATTTGAAAATTTCTCTAAAAGCATCTTCAACAATGTTCCACAATCAATTTAACGATTTTCAAAATTTTTGAAAGCGGGGAGGGGCGGGGGGAGTGTAGAGAATGACAAAACTATATACTACATTCTTACTTCGTAAATGCAGTGTAAATTTCCCCTTAATCAATCAAAAGTATAGACTCTGTGAATTATGTCACGTGATTTTATATCCCGACGATTTTATTTCCATGAACCTCCTATCAAAAGCTATAAAATTTTACGAGTCAAATAACTCAATTTCGAAATTATTAGTTACTAGATAATTTATAAAGTAAATCAATAGGAGTTCACATTTCAAAATTAAAAAAAAAGGAAAACGAAAGGGGAATAAAACGATATTGAAAATGAAATTTAAGTGAAAGTGTTGAATAGTTTTGGTGTTAATGTTCTAAAAATGACTTAAAGACCTTATTATATGTATTACTTATTATTATTGAAGGTTTACTTAAAATGAATTTTATTTTATTGAGAACTAAAAAATATGTCAAATCTTTGGGTTTCAATATTAATGAAATACTGAAATGAGAATAAAACGTTTTATCTATTTATATGTTTAATAACATTGAAATTAAGAAATTTTCAAATAAAAAATCGATGAGAATATACCGCAGAATATATTTTTTTTAAATGAGAAATGACTTAATGGAAAAACTTGAAATTTGCTTCTCTTCGTTAAAAATGTATAAATTGAATAAACACTCATAAATTATTTTTTTCAAAACCAAATCTGTGTTTAAATTAAATAAAAATTCAATTTTAAAAAAGAGATTACTTGGAGAGAAAAACACAGAAAGTTTGAATCATTTTTCGATAAATTCAATGTTTATTTAAGCGGAAATCCAAACAAAAAATAATTTGATATAAATATTATTTTGAAAGAACCTGATTATCGACTGCAATGAAAATGAAATTTTCTGAACCATAATAATCAAATGCATATCTATTCACTCAAAAATGAATTAATAGATAACCACTTTTGGATAACAGAGTAATTTGAATATTAATTATGCGATACTTGTGAAGGAATCAATTGAGTGGTAATTAGATTATCCTGAATGAAATCATACCCGAAATGCATAATAGATTCCTATCGCTGTTGAGACGCATAGCATCGCACAGAAGACACTATAGTCGGCGAAACTGAAACTTTTTTCAATGTCTTCCATTGTTTTCATTTTAAATGTCATTTTGTTAGTCAAACAATCGATGAATTCTTAGAAAAAATAACACAAAATAATAATAAACAAAAGAATTAGTTAATAGAAAAATAAATTCTGGATCTAATGGATGATGTGATGGACTCAATGGATGAAGCAATCAATGGATCAACACATGCGAATCAAACACAGCATAAAAGAGTCTGTCTCTAACAGACTTGCGTTCACTTGAATTCCGTTTTGTGTTTGACTGTAAGACAAACACAGAATTACATGAATTGTGTGTCAGAATCGTAGCTCATAATTGAGCGCAAAAGTCATGCGTCTCTCCATTTCAAAAGTTTTATAGCGCTTTCACTATAACTATACCAGTGCTGACTTCAAGTGTTATCAATAAATTGTTCATTAATTCTCACAAATTTAATTAATTACTGTATGAGCCGTAGTGCCGACTCTACTGTCTGGGAATAACCCATTAGGGCTTAAGTGAAAATTAGCAAGAAAAACTCTACATTTACATCTATATCTTTTTAATTGAATAAACATGAAAATTGAGAGCTCGAGCAGCAAAAGAACAGGTAGATTAGCAAGTCTACTATCTGTGACGAATAGATAGGAAAGTTCAGGGATATCAACCATTTTATTAGTTTATTGCAGGGATTTCCAGATAATTTAATGTGGTGTCAATTAGTAAACTTTTGCGGATAACTAACTCATTTATATACAATTTGAGGGACCCTAGTTTAAATTTAAATTTGTTCTTAAATGATTTATTTAATAAAATTACCGAAAATTTGAGGCAGCATGATAGAATAATGATGAACTATAAGAAAAAATTGTTGTCGGGGGGAATATTGAAGTACGCCTTTTATTCATTCCTTGTTTATTGAGTTGACATTGAAAACTGACTCTAAAACAAAGGTAATGAAAAAAATGTGGAAACATTCAAAATTTTAGACCAAATATAGGGAAAACAAGTGATGGTATTTTTGAGGCCAATTATGAGGTCATTGTTTGACATTCTTTTTATTGAATTGATTGCATTTTAAAACCCAAATGAACTCCTTTTCACTGAAGAGAAAGAAATGATTTCGAAATTATAGTAATTTTTGAAAAGTGATTGTTATTTGAGACATAAGTTTTGATTTATGTATGGCTTAATTGTCGTCAAAATATTACAATCAGGTTATTGTAAATTATAACTAATCCAACAAAATATGTAAATTCTGTGAAAATTTTCACTTTCATTGACCTCCATATCAATCACTTAACTTCAAAATCAATAGTTTTGTCAAAATATTAAACGTTTTTTCGTCGAAACTAATTAACAGCAAAGATATGATTGGAGTTTGAGGTCAACATAACAATGGACTACAATTTGTGCATATGCAAGATGAAGTTAACGATGAAGTTAACGATGAAGTTAAGGCCCAAAATTGGTTCCTTATCTTAAAGTAATATTTTTAGAGCGTAAGACTCGTGAACTTTGGTCGCACCCAATCATTGCTATCATTTTGCAATCAATGGGCGAATAAATTTTATTGACATATCACCCAATATATTACCATAGATAAAACCGACACTATTTAATAATCAGCCATTAATTTTAATAGAATAAGCATGTTCAAAATGTTTTCCATTTCAAAGTGCATAGTGTGAATGAAATTCGCACAGTTTTATCAGCTTTTCCCACACAAAGAGTAATAAATCTAATTGCTTCGAGTTCAATAATTTCATAATTGAAATTAATTATCAAGGTGAATTCATATATTATGCAATATATTGATTGAGTGTGCTTCTGATTAAATAACTCAGAATTTAATTAAGATAACTGTAGTAATAAAATCAATGTGAAAGAGGTTGAAATTCTTTCGTTTAAAGTATGAACAGGTTGATTTCATGATTGAGATCACTTCGATTAGTGCCATGATTAATAACCGATAGAGTGGGTTTAGCTTTATTTAACAAGATGACCGATAATTGTGAAGGCAAATAATCTATAATTAAGATGTAGGTAGAAATAAACATGCAAATGCTTTTATTTTAGTAAATGATAACTTATTTGAATTTAAAATAACTGTGACTTTGATTTATTGCACTAATGGGTGACAAATACATTCCGTCAAAGACAAGAAAGATTAGTAATTATCACTTATAATACTGTTTTCAGCATCAAATTTGCAATTAAACCATATAATTTTCATTCCCCCATGGCCATATTCAATGGAACTGTTGATGGTCGAAAACTTAAGATAAAAGCTTTGATTTAAAAGATTGAATTTTATACCTTGAGAATATATTTCATTGAATTTGAACCATGAAAACAGCTCAGAAAATTCTTTAGTATATTATGTATACTATCGTACCTGTTAAACTCAAACTGGACAGGGAGGTCATACATGAAAAAGATGACTTTTTTTTATTAATTTTTGAACCTATT
>JAQGCS010000368.1:0-24495 GCA_034702105.1 Fuscozetes fuscipes
TCTCTCTCTCTCTCTCTCTCTCTCTCTCTCTCTCTCTCTCTCTCGAAATTATATTAACTTATGTTATCTGATATTCAAATATTTTCGTTGATATCAATTTTAGCGCATATTTGATAAATTGGGTTAAATTTTGAAAGACTTTTACTGAATATTTGGTGAAAACATTCAAAACCATTAATTATTTTAAGTAAAATATTTGTAAACAAAACAAAATACTGAAAATGATTTTAATATTATTATTGATTCAAATAAATGAAATACAAAACATATAAATAGGAATTAATAGACTTTGAATAGTATTTGAAGCAATTGATTAAATACTTAAATAATGAATAAAATAGATTTTGTCGATTCCATAGCAAGCGATAAACTAAACTCGATTTGCATTCGATTTTATCCAGCTCTTTTGGTTCTTCATTTTCATTGTTTGTCTTTGAATTTTCGGCTCCAAATTCTTTCTTGATTCCAATCTGGCACATTTTTATGACTATAAATTCACGATTCAAATTAATAGTTAAAAATGATTATCAAATGAACAAGATGGACTTACCAAGTATTCACAAATAAACTGAAAAAACAAAAATTTTAAAAATATCTTCTGATCTTCAGTTGAAAAGTTTGGAATAAAATATTTCGACTCAAAAAATGAGCAAAACTTGTATTTCGAACAGTTATCAGATGATTACAAAAGACTTCTTCGCCTAAAACCTGTGATTCAAGTATTGAAAGTTATTTCGAAATGACTTATGCTTTGAATTAATGAAAGTTAACTGATTTTGTTAGAAGAATATCTTGTTTTCAAGGTCTCTGTCTCTGTCTCTTAGTCTCTGTCGGAGAATTAGCAACAAATTGTACCCGGTCATACCCCTTTTCGCCTAAAGTCAGTTTCGCTTAGTATATTAAAATTTTAAAATGTAAGCATCCAGTTTCGCTTAAAATTTTACAATTTACCGCGGGTGGGGTAACGCACAAAACTATATACTACATTCCATTTCATAGAGACAATTATTTCACATAATCTAATCTTTGCATAAGTTCATCAGGCACAGTCAAACCTGGCTATAATCTCCCTCTTTATAATCCCTCCCTGGTTAGAGTCCCTCAATTTTTCAAGATACCCTCGTTGAAAATAATCTCAAGTAACCTTGTTATGATTCAAAACTCTTTATTATCTCTGATTTTTTTCTGAACCAAACCGAGGATTATATCTATGGTTGACTGTATAACCAAATAGACCGTATTAGAATGCACCGGGGATTTTCATAAATTTAAACTAAAATGAATCACTCAGTCTCTAAATTTCCATTATATTATTAAGAGAAAGTGGAAATCGCGATTCGGGATTTGGTGAATCTGGACTAAGCGAAGTTGGATTAAGCGAAATAGGAATACGCCACTGTATTGCACCGATTAAGTCTTATTTGTATTTGAGTTTTAAAACAAGTTTATTGTCGTTTTCTTATCAAATGTGTTATAAATAATAAATTGTTATTAGATTTAAATTTTGCAGTGAAAGTGAATTTAATGTAAACATTGAAATTAGGCTGAAATTGATATTCAAAATCTAAATAATATATAGAGTTTGTGACCTAGTTTACAGTTATACATTTTCTTCGCATTTTGTAAAATGACTTGATATAATCTATCACTGATTTTGTAAAAATTAGCACGAAACAGCTTGGCACATTTTCAAAGTAACCGTTTAATGATTTGAAAGGAATAAGTACATGTACTTTTTAAAAATTCGTATAAAAAGTACCATAAGTAGTATAAAAGGTACCATTTTCATAAGGTTCAGGGAATCTTTTTTCATATTATCAAGTAATATACATAATTGAATCTTTACAGGTCAATCATAATCTCGAAATTATATATTTAAGATAACAATTTGAATGTGAACATTTTCTTCGGATTGTTTCTATGGAAAAAAGATAAAACCAAGATAAATTCCATGTATGTATGCTCAAAATGTAATTTTATAAAAAGATTATAATTTAATATGACTTATTGTATTTATAATGATTTCTATTTTGGTGATTTGTTTAAACTTAATAATTCATATTATAATAAGAAGAATATTCTGGACACTTTTCTTTTGCATTACAAGTGGTTAGTTTATTTTTAACACTCCTTAAGTTCAATTAAGCTTGTAAAAAACTATAATTAATATATTCAACAATTTTAAAAATATATAAATATTCATTTCTTAAACATTATGAAGTGAAGGTCAGCCAGCAAAAATTTATTGATCCATTACTGGTGATACTAGTTGAAAGTTTCATTCTACACATTCTACACATTGTACACCTTGTACACATGTGCAAAGCACAAAATAAATATTTTTCTTATCATATAATGTCAGCAAAAATAAACAGAACCAGATAACGTCAAAATGACAAAACGTCACCATTTTTATGATTCTATTTGACCATTCACATACATTTCTTTTGTTACCAACAGTTCTCTTTAAGTTATATCGGTATTGGTTTTTAAGGACAAGAGGCAGGGGCAATTTTCAAACAAGGTATGTTTGAATAATATGTATAAATATGAATTAGAAATTAATAGCTATAAATAATTGTCAATTAAAGTCGAAAACAAATTAAGGCTCCACAAGAATTGACAAGGGCAATTGAATTACGGAAACTCAATTACATTAGCTTGATAGATTAATTATAACTTAATTCATTGTAATAATAACAGCCTTTTGCTTAAATTCTGTGAAACTTTAACTTGTGTTTGACTTTATAAATAGTTTTTGTTTAATTTTAGGCCAATGAGCATGGGCAGTGAAAAGCCGGGCCATTGTGCAAAGGTCTATTTGCGTTTCGACCAGAAAATATCAGACATTGGATCGAAAACAAATATTGACCCAAATGTGACGATTTTCGCTCCCGAATGGATCAGATCAGCCTTCGAACACTTCCGACCACTTATTACCAAAAATTCTGAATACAAAATTGTGGGCAAAAGTGAGGAAACAATCACTAAAAGACTGGAAAATGACGTATCACTCAAAGACCTGATAATGTTTGCCCGCAATGAACCCTCAAATGTGACCGGGATAGTTAGTTTTAAACTAATCACACCATTAATTGAAGATTTAGCACTAATTTATTCTTTAAAAGACCTAATTCGTCAATGTATCATTATCGGAAGAGATAAAACTACACACTATGGGGGATATGGTTCGGGAAAACCCACCCCTCAGAAGAAAGAAGTGATTCTCATTGATTCCATTGGCCTACAGTTCCAAAGAATGTATAACACGGGCAGATTGGTGTTGATAGGTAATCAAGTTATAAAAGGACCACTCGATGATTTAATCCTTACAAATGTGGTGGGTCATCCTAAGAAATCTGTTGAGGAAGTGCGCCAAGATACAACAGGCAGATTTGTTAAAAGCAACAATCTTTATTTTGATACATATGCTTATGAAATGTTTGTGGCTCATGATTTCATCTTGGTCAGTCTGGCTCTTAACAAAATGGATATTCCAGAAGTCAATTTGAAATTCTTGAAATATGGAACGGGATTTTTTGCCGGTGCTTTTGGTTACATACTTGAAAGGCATATATCTCGCGGTGTTTATCGAGGACTGGAGATATTGTTTGAATCAGGCAAAAATGAGAAAATCAAATCATTTGAATTCCCCTTTTACAAAAACGACCCTCAAATTATTGAATTGTGTAAGAAACATGGAGTGAAGTGTCGGTTCAGTGTGGATGACGCCCTGAAGCAAAGCCACCCAAATCTGATAACAGCCACTACCAATTGTGCGGATCCACACGCAGTCACTGGCAATGAAATGGGATATTCGAGTGTTGACTCCGCCATCGCTCAAAATTTGAAGTCAAAGGCAAACAAATTCTCTCCCGTTTTGAACACTCAAATGAGGGAACAATTCATTGAATTGCCTTTTATTCGAACCAAAGTTAGCGAACAAAGTTTAGAGGAATTGTGCCATGTCAAATCCAATGATATACTACAAGATAATTGCGTAAACAAAACCGATGAGAATGCCAATGCTCCTGCAGGTCCTATTCAAGATAATGTTTCACGATTATGAAATTTAAAGTTATTTTAACAGTTAATGTTTGCAAACAATCTTATATTAAATGAAATGAGCATTAATCATATATTTGTCTAATTTTTTAAAGCAATTGATATTATTTTCTAATCAATAATAAGACAATTTTAAAAACAATTTTCTCTTTTTTGGACCCAATTTATCATTTTGTTTATGGAACTACCGATAGTCAAACCAAATAAACTATGTTCTACTCAAAACTGTTTTAATCAAGGTTTTCAAATAAGGTCATTTGATAATAACCTTATTGCGACAAGTTTCCAATGGGAGCAATTTGTTGGAATTGCCACAAGTCACGTGCCAAGAACATAGTTCTTAACATACGACCAATTTCTTGTCTCAAATAAAGAACTAACCACACAGCCCTCAAATTGCCCACATCGGGGTTGGGGTCAAACAGGAAAACAGCAATCTCTCTGGCAATGCTCACGAAATCATCCCAGTATTCTTCAAGGGCTCGTTGGTATCCTAGATAACAGTATTCATACAAATCACAAACCTCTCTGAGCTTTTCGGGGGTTGCAATGTATGGGGATTGTCTGTTCATGATTTGATGAACATCAATTTTCCATTGGTTATATCTAGGATGGCGGCCTAACCTTCTCCTGATATCCCTTACCTGACCCCGAATGAAAGCCAGTCTGCCCATATAAGGTTCCTCATCCACTCCAAGAGTTTGAATGGTTATACCCAATTCTACGGTAAACCAGTATCTCAATTGGTTCTGTAAATTTTTCATCACATCATCTAGAATCCAAAATGGCCTGATCCCTTCGATGGTATCCTCCAGCAAATGGCCGAATTGGTCATCGAAGTCTTCTTCCATGTGCACTGGGGTGAATGCTGGCAAATCATATTCCATTTTGTGCCGATTTGTTTCTTTACTCTTACAACTAATCTGACAATTCTTTTCAACTAAAACTCTTTTCAAAAAATTGTGTTAACAATAATAACAATAATAATCAATGATTATATAGTTTTATGACAATAATAATTTCACTTAACAATCAAAATTTCAAACTTGCAAATAATATTTTATGAAAATTAATGTTTACTTGTTGAAAAACTCATTTCAACGAAAATTATGAAAATAATTTTCAATTTTATTCAAATATTGAATATAAAACTTTTATATGTATCACCCTGATAATACACAACCAAATGAATTTGGATTCACTCAGGGACACTCTTTTACTACAATAATTGTATGATTGCATTACTGCATGGGAGCCATTGGCGGCATTTTATCCATAACTGGACCCAATTTTTTAAAGCAATTGATATTATTTTCTAATCAATAATAAGACAATTTTAAAAACAATTTTCTCTTTTTTGGACCCAATTTATCATTTTGTTTATGGAACTACCGATAGTCAAACCAAATAAACTATGTTCTACTCAAAACTGTTTTAATCAAGGTTTTCAAATAAGGTCATTTGATAATAACCTTATTGCGACAAGTTTCCAATGGGAGCAATTTGTTGGAATTGCCACAAGTCACGTGCCAAGAACATAGTTCTTAACATACGACCAATTTCTTGTCTCGAATAAAGAACTAACCACAAAGCCCTCAAATTGCCCTCATCGGGCTCCTGGCTCAACAGGTAAACAGCAAGCTGTCTGGCCCAGCTCACCAAAGCATCCCAGTATTCTTCAAGTTTTCGTTGGTATCGTAGATAACAGTTTTCATACAAATCACAAACCTCTCTGAGCTTTTCGGGGGTTGCAATGTATGGGGATTGTCTGTTCATGATCTGATGAACATCAATTTTCCATTGGTTATATCTAGGATCGCTGCCTAACCTTGTCCTGATATCCCTTACTAGCATTCGCAAGCCATTCAGATTGCCGTTATATAAGTTATACATATTAGGCTCCTCGTTCACTGCAATCCAATGCAACCATCCAATAGGTGGAATGGGTATACCCAATTCTACGACAAACCAGTGTCTCACCTGGTTCTGTAAATTTTTCATCACATCATCTAGCACCCAAAATGGCCTGATCCCGTTTGCGGTATCCTGCAGCAAACGGCGGAATTGTTGCTCGAAGTCATCTTCCATGTGTACTGGGGTGAATGCTGGCAAATCATATTCCATTTTGTGCCGATTTGTTTCTTTACTCTTACAACTGATCTGATATTTCTTTTCAACTAAAAGTCTTTTTCAAAAAATTGTGTTAACAATAATAACAATAATAACAATAATAATCAATAATTATATAGTTTTATAACAATAATAATTTCACTTAACAATTAAAATTTCAAACTTGCAAATAATATTCTATCAAAATTAATGTTTACTTGTTGAAAAACTTATTTCAACGAAAATTATGAAAATAATTTCAAATTTTATTCAAATATTGAATATAAAGCCTTTATATGTATCACCCTGATAATACACAACCAAATGAATTTGGATTCACTCAGGGACACTCTTTTATTACAATTATTGTATGATTGCATTACTGCATGGGAGCCATTGGCGGCATTTTATCCATAGCTGGACCCAATTTGAGTACTTCGTTGGGCGGAAAGTCATCGTAAATAATCGGTTCGGTTATCAACGCCTTATTCACCACTAGTTTATAGTCGGGGAACGACCACATCGACCACCGATGGTTTGAAAACATAACTAGATTGCCTATATTCATCGTATTTATAATATGACCACAATAAGAACCACATAAGCTTACCCTTGTCAGGTCCCGAGTCGATAATGAAGAGAGCGGCCGGACTTATCTGGTATTCCACTAAAAATTGATTGACTTTTCCCTCAAATTTGATGGAAAAGTTGTTTTTGAAGTCAAACGTATCTTCAGACCAACTGATGACGTAATGATTGTTTCCTCTGAAAACATGAAGAGATTTACCACTCATTTGATCGATAAATGCGCTGTCGATGAGTTGGTTGTGACACAAACGCAGCACTTCCCTACTGTCCGGCGGTTTATCGCATTTAAACAGTACTTTGATATCAACCCAATCGCACTGTTATTCAAAATCAATGAGAAAATTTGCCAAACAATGAGAACTAACCTCTTTTGCACTACTCAATGGCCTCTTACATACTCGGGTAGAGTTTATACGCTGAAAGAAAAGATAGTCATTCGGACCGACCTTCGCAATGGTCAGAACGAATTTAGGCATTTTTTCGTCACTTTCTTCTACTTTTATGGAATGGGTGTCATATTTGAGCCAAAAACTGCCCTTTCGTTTGAAATAGTAGTAAACCTGCAGAAAGAGTGCAGAAAAGGCCAATTAATTAAAAACTCATATCTCAAATAACAGGGATGGCCAAGCTGGACGGGGGCTAGAGGGAGGTCTGAAGCCTGGAAATTTCTAGGGGGTATACCTGTAATGTTAAATTTTGGCAAAATTTAAGAGGGAGGGGGGTCAAAAATCATTGAATTTGATTGACAATATTTTGACTCTAGGTGGGGACAAGAGGTCTACCCCTCCCCTTGGCCATCCCTACTTAAATAACTGACAAAATCGCCTCTAATTCTGGCAAACATGTGGTCATTGATTTGAACGACAGCTCCGAATTCACTCCTTTCCCTTTGAGACGGATATCGCATTTGAAAGAAATTAGTCTTTGCTTTGAATCTTAAGTCGAAAAGTGGTCTTTTCTTATCGATAGGCTTTCCGTTCGGACCCCAACTCCAGATTCGAAAATCCAAAAACATAAATACTGTGTCGTTGACCGCAAACACGACGTCATTGTTTCGAACCATTGATCGGAATTTGGTGATAGAGTTGGGACCGGACTCCAAGTCACTCAGAAGTGCCGGAGGGCCAGAACTAAACGATTTGAATACCCAGAAGTCGTCACCACTGAAGACATAGAACTGATCTTTTAGTATAAACGCGTTGAGAATATAGGGACTTATGCAGAGCTGTTTATATGCATCGGTCTGTTCCCGTCTGCACCCAAACAACTCTTCGTTTGACTTGAATAGGTGCTTTAAATTCAAAATCCATCAATTCTGTCAACATGTTGATTGTATTTTACCTGGAATTCTTTATCTACGTCTAATTTTCGGACACAATAGTGTCTGCCTTTGAAAAAGATATACATTCCATCGGGAAGTGGTCCCAAAGCTGCGGTCACGCCCTGTGGAAATTTGTGCTGAGTGAATTCCAGAATATAGTCATCAGTTTCTGGTATCCAATCGTTTTCCACTTTTCTGAAGTACTGGACCTATTAAATAGATGTGTGAGAACTATGCTATTTAACAAAATGTATACAAGATCATTCTTTAAAAGTGCATATCTGTTGCGCTCGATGTGAACCATAGCGTAGTGTTTAGGATATGGAACGTAATTATCATCGATTGGCTCAAAGGTCGCGCCATTAATCTGGTCATTGAATAAATCAAAATAATTTGGTTTTATCCTAATTTTCATGAATCTTACGGTAATATCTTCTGAAGTGGACTGTAATGTGGGTCCCGTCCACTGCCAGTCCAACCATTTTCTATAGCCCTTGATGTCAAACACTCTATTCCTTAGTGTCATAAATGAACCCTTAATAGAGTTCTCCATATCGTCGAATAGTTCTTTCATCTGTTTGTAAGAGTCATCGATAGACATACCCCCGAACTGAATGTCCGGATCACTTGTGTCGATATCAAAAGTCCAATAAAACCCATTTCTGAAGACAAGTATTTTGTTTTCAAAAATCATAGCATTTTCAATGACCGGAGTTTCACACAGAGCTTCTAAGGCCTGATCTGTGGACTGACCACAAGAGAAGAGCTCTTTGTTTTCGAACCATTGACACTAATGATGGGACCAATCATTAAATGATTGAAGTATTTTCAATTTCCAAACCTTTTGATAAGAATTTTTCGGTCGTTTGCAATACATTTCGTTTTGGAAGAAATACATATTATTTTTGACTAAAAGTGCGGCCGAAGCCGAGGGAAGGTTTTCACGCGTTTCTGACACTGGAATAGGGTTTCCTTCGATAACCAACTTATTGACAATCATTTTATAATAGAAGGCCTAATAATATAAGAAAATGAGAATCAATTCAACCAATAATTTCTAAAATGTTTACCAGTTTTCCAATAATCAGAACAAATTGATTGTCACTCAAGGGAACAACGGCTCCCTTTTGATATGAGTCATAATCAGTATCTATTTCCTCGGTGTCCGAAATAGGATTAGTCCTAAATGAGCCATCATTTGACAAAAAATTCATTTCTTTGTTATAGACATTAATGAGCTCTCCTTTGAATGAACCGAAGTTTCCTTTGCCAAGATTCAGTCCTTTCCATTTGTTTTCAATAACTATTTCTCCATCAACCAAATCACCAATTGGCTTTTCATCAGTGGCCAAACCATTGAATGTCCAGTACATACTCCCCCGGAAAACGTAAACGCCATCATTAGTGGGAACTATGCTATCAATGTCTGACTCTTCACACAATCTTTCGAGTATTTCATTGCCTTTTGCAGACTCACAGCCTAACAGCACTTTATTTGATACCCATTTCTCGCAACTCTAAAATGAAAATTAAATGATTATTTTCTGGTCAGGCATTCATTCATTTATGACTTACTCGGCTCTCTTTATCTGCATTTTGTTTACAAAAATGATATTTGCGGACAAAATACAAAAACTGCTGATTTGAGTCCAAAATGCCGTTAATATTGATTGGCATCCGTTTGAATCCGGCTATACTTTCCTCTGGAATGGGTGAACGACGATACCATTTCTCTCCTTTTATTTCATAAATAGTTGCCTTATATTTATAGACTTTGGCGAAAGAGACTTCACTTATATTAAAAAGAGCGCCTCTTTTTGTCCAGGTATAGTGTGAATAGCCGTTCGGTTCCTATTACATAAGAATAAGTGAAAGTTCTTATAATCACCGGACAAACCTCATGTTCGAGAGATTTGTGTGATTCTATTATTTCTCCGGAGTCGAGGACTTTGCCATCAGTCGACAATTCAGTCCATTCGATGGCATCGATTGCAATGATTTTGTTGAAAGAAAACGAGAATGAAGTTGTGTTGGTCCATTCAAATTCCTTCCATTTGAAGCGTATTAGCTCATTGCCCTCTTTTAGTTCGCCCAGGGGCCAATTTTTATTTTCTCTCTTCTCAAAAATCCAATACTTGTCTCCTCTAAAGGTATAGATCAGGCCTTCGATGATAAACATGGCGTCGATCGTCGCTTCCCTACAAAGGGCTCGCATTGAGTCCGTCCTTACTTTACGATTGCATCCAAAAAATACCAGATTTGGTAACCATTTCTTGCACTGAAATACAAATATTAAATGAGCTAGCAATTTTTAATCACAAAATATTCTACGCACAGGTCTGAAGTCAGAGAGCTTTCGGTGACAGTATCTGTATTTTCTGAAGAAGAATATGTCGTCGTCTGGTGTTTGAAAAATGCCCTCCAAATCAATGGGAAATTTATATTCACTCTCTTCGATAGAAATGGGTCTGGTTTTGATCCAACGCTTGTTCTTGATTAAGTAGTAAATCACTTTTTTTCGGATGAATTTTGCATAATAAGACTCATTAAGTCGAATGAGAGCTCCTTTCATATAGTCTTCAAATACAACAATATTTGAAATTCGATCCGAAAGAGCGGGTCTTTCAGTTGAGTTCACATTTTGGGCTTTCGGTTCGTTTTCTTCAGTCATACTCTGAAAATATTAAATAAAATTTTGAATTAGCCAAGAACAAGTATTTGGTACATGTGTTCCAAAGTCAAATGTTCGAGTAAATAAGCCCTAAGTGAATGGAAAATGGGAAATTATCCAGCTTAACCCAACCTAACTTAACAGTCTAAACTAACCCAACCCGCTTAATGCATCTAGGACATGTGGACACTTTATATTAAATATAAGACTTCGAAAGGACATACCTTTGAATCGTTGAGCGCCTCAAACCAGTTATAGATATTACCCTCCACGAATAATGTGCCGTCTGTACCAAAGTGATAGTACTTGTCCTTTGCGATCACAATAATCATATCGTTGAGAACAGCAAAACTGCTTCTAATCACGTCGTCGATGGCTGTCCACCGGCTGTCGATATTAACATTTCCTTCAATTAGGGGACCCAATGGTCGGTCTCTATTCCTGCCCTCATTAGACTCGAAAATCCAATACTTATCCTTACGAAACACATAAATGAAACCTTTAATCGTAAACATGGCGTCGACTGTTCTCTCTTTACACAAGGCTTGAAGTTCTTCAGACTTAAACCTCGAAAGACAACCGAAGAGTTTGAAGTTTGGGATCCATTCGCGACACTTTGTGACGGAAAGAGTTAGGAATTGACTCAAAAGACAACGAGTGGTAAAAATCATTTTGAATACAAACCACTTCATAATCGTTGAGATTTCGTCGACAATATCTGTATTTCCTGAAGAAGTGAACCGTTTTGCTGTCATTGGTTTGAAAAACACCGTTCACATTATCAGGAAATTCAAAGTTCAATTTGTCGACAGTAACGGGTCTGGTTTGAACCCAATGGTTGCCTCTAATCACAAATAAAATCGCCTTTTTCTTAACTATTTTGGCCAAAAACGTGGCATTTATGCGAATGATAGCTCCTCTTTCGGACTCAGCCTCTTCCTGTTCATCTTTATAAGGACTTTGGTTCTCATCCGCTCCCAAGATATCATTCAAAAGCTTGTTAATAAAATAAACAAGATTAAAGAAGTTATTTATAAAATATAGCCACTCTTTATTGAATTTGATGCGCTTCTCAAATAAGTTTCCCGAAGTTCGCAAATAAGTTTGTAAAACATTTTGGTTGATGTCTAAAGCATTGAACGCTATCCATACAAAATGTTTTGCGAACTGTGGAAAACTCATTTGAGAAGCGCACCAAATTCAATCAATATCAATATAATTGTATTCAACAGATGTGCTTTACGTTAGTTTCATCAGGGCTATTTTCCTCTAACTGACCAGTGTCACCAACAATGCCATCAGCCATCAATTCAGTCCACTTTTGATTTCCAATGGCTATTATCTTATTATCATTGAAAGTGAAACTACTGTCCGTCAGATCAATACTTTTCCACTTCTGTTTGAGCTTCTTATTACCCGAAACCATGATTCCAAGAACACCTCGGTTACTGTCATCATTCTTATCAAATACCCAATACTTTTGACCTCGAATAAGAAAGACCTGTTTCTCGATAACAATAACGGCATCGACTGTACTTTCACTGCATAGGGAGTCAAAGTCAGGGTCTTTTTTAATCATTGGATTACAGCCGAAGAACTTATTGTTTTTGATCCAAACTTTACACTAATTAAAGACAAAATCTATTGAATGGAAGCACTCATCAGTTGATATCTGACCTCATTATAGTCATCGAGTTTTCGGCGACAAAATCGGAATTTACGAAAATAATAGACGTATTGATCGTCTGACTGATAAACACCGAATACATCGGTTGGAAAATGAAATCTATTGCCTTCTATGGGCACAGGTCTCAGTTTAAGCCATTTCTTCTTCTGTTTCTTTGGACGATCTTTGATGACATAGAAAATCATATTTTTCCGAATGATTTTAACAAATAAACTCTGGTTCAAACGAACTACTCCTCCTTTCATTGACTCTAGTTTATTTTGAAGGCTTTCCTCAATCAGTGGCTTCTCATCCGATATCATATTCTTAAACTTTAGCCACAATTAAATAAAAATTGATAAAAAATGTTAATATCTTACCATTGGCTCTTCATAATCCATTCCAGATTCTGTTGCTTGTTCATCATCTTCAATAGTTGTTAGCTTTCCCCGTGGTTTTTCTGTAGTATCAGGTACTTCAACACTATCTTCGTCTAGAATCATACCGGTGACGCCCACACTACCATCGATTCCCAATTCTTTCCATTCATCATCACTGATGGCAATGAGACTGTTGTCATGGAGTGTGAGCTTACTTTTAGAGAAATCAAATCCTTTCCATTTGCTAGATATGTCAACATTTGCCTCGATAACTTTGCCAAGAGGCCGTCCGATATCTTCGAAATCCAACTCAAAGACCCAATACTTGTTTATACGAAAGATATAAACCTTTTCTTCTAAAACAAACATCGAATCGATTGTCTTTTCTTTACATAAACCACTCATATCTTCCGATCTTTTATCACAACCGAGTAATTCCTTCAACGGATACCAATCTAAGCACTATTAAGTTAAAAAAATTATGCCAAGATAAATTGAAAATAGATAAACTCAAAGATTATGTTTTAATAACTAACCCCATATTTGTCGTCAACTTTTCTTTGACAGTATTTATCATTTCGTATGAAATATAAGTATCCGTACACCGACTCAAACATTGCGTTTATATCTTCTGGAAAATTGAATTCGGAATCCTTGACATTGACTGCTTTCTTTTTGATCCATAAATTATGCTTGATCACATAAACAATCATCATTTTGTCGATGATGTCTGCGTAATAGCTATTATTGACTCGAATGATAGCCCCCTTCAAACTGCCATAGTTTTCATCGATCAAAAACTATTTAAGTTAAAAATTCAAAATCAATTTCAACTTTAATATCGAGGTCATCTTACAGAAGGAATAACATCTGAATCGTAATCAATATCTCCCGTTTTTATCACTTTTCCGTTAACCCCCAATTCAGTCCATTTACTACCACTGATGGCCACAATTCGGTTGTTATGAATTGTGAACTTACTTTTGCTGCCATCGATTCCTTTCCATTTACTGCCGATTTTGTTATTCCCTTCCAATAGTTGTCCAAAAGGTTTGGTTTTGTTTTTCTCATTCAAAGCAATGATCCAATACTTGTCGACACGAAATACAATCACTTTCTTCTCTATTATAATAATCGAATCAATAGTTTCTTCTTTGCAGAGGTCTTTCATCTCTGGGTTGTTGTCACCGCATTCTAAGAGTGATTTCAAAGGGTACCAATCTTTGCACTTAAATGAAATAAAATGAGATAGTAGCAAAAATGAGAATGATAAAAACTTACGCCTAACTTTTCTTCACAGTATCTTTTATTTTTGATGAAATAAAAGTAACCTTCTCGTATCTCAAACACAGCATTGATATTGAGGGGGAACTTATACTTTGCTTGCATTGCAGGCATAGGTCTGGTTTTAACCCACCGCTCCTTTTTGACCAAATAAAAGATAATTCTATCCTCGAAAGGCTTTGCATATAACGTGTCATTCAGTCGAATAACAGGTCCTTTAATGAATTCCTCTGAATCTTCATATTCATCATCAGCGTCTTCATCAGTAATAACACCCATTCCTCTAACCTGTCCATTAGATTCGAATTGCCACCACTTGTGACCACTAATGGCAACAATTCTGTTCTCATGAAATGTGAATTTACTTTTGATGCCATCGATTCCCTTCCACTTAGAAGTGATATCAATGCGTGTCTTCAAAATTGGTCCCAGAATTCGGTTTTTGTTTTTGTCATTCAAAGTGAAGATCCAATACTTTTGTTTAACAAATATATGAACCTTACTCTCGAATATAAATATTGAGTCAATTGTGTGTTCATCACATAAATTATTAGATTTTTCTGGTGGAGGATCAGAATCACATCCGAAGAAGGGCTTTAAAGGCAACCATTCAGTGCACTGAAAATAGAACATCAGTTTAAAGATTAAATAACATTTCAAGAGAGGGACAGACCTCTTGTTTCTCTCTAAGCTTTCGTTTGCAATATTTATCTCTTTTAATAAAATAGAAGTTACCATCGATTGACTCAAAGCCAGAGTTGATATTCTCTGGAAAGTAGAACTCAGAATCAGAGACAAGCATTGGTTTGGTTTTCACCCATCGCTTCGTTTTAATCAAATAGTAAATAACTTTCCGTTTAATTATTTTCACATAAAAAGACTCATTCAGTCTAATGACAGCCCCTCTGAAAAATTCTTCCAAATCTTCAAACCCCTCTAAGATGGGCTCTGATTTGCTCTGATCTGAAATATGGCCACTGTTACCAATTTGACCGTTTGGTTCTAATTTTGTCCACTTGAGACCAGTAATGGCCACCATTTTATTATCATGTATTGTGAATCGACTGTTGTCACTCTTAAGACCCTTCCATTTAGAACTGATGTTAATATTGCCTTCAATGAGAGGACCAAAGCCAGGCCTATCATTGTTCTGAGCACTCAGTTCGAAAACCCAATACTTATCAAAGCGGAAGATAAACACTTGATTTTCTAAAATTATTAGCGAATCGATAGTCTGTTCTTTGCACAGGCCTTTCATCTTTTGTGTCGGATTAGGGGAATCACATCCAATAAGTGTTTTCAATGGTCGCCACCTTTTGCACTGTTAAGAGACGAAAATTATCAGAAAAATTCTTAAACTATATATGAATTACCCCTTTCTTAGCCTTTAACTTCTTTTTGCAGTATTTGTCGTTTTTGATGAAATAATAGTCGCCATCGAATGACTCAAATCCTGAGTTTATATCCGACGGAATATCATACTCAAAGTGATCGACAAGTATTGGTCTCATCTTAGTCCATTTCTTATGGCTGATAGTATATTGAAATAATGATTCGCCGACTATTTCGATATAAAATGTATTATTTAGTCGTATGAGACCTCCTCTCTCCTCATTCTCAGAGTAATTTATGTCTTCTTCATCTGGCATTTCATTTGATTCTGGTTCAGATCCCTCTTTTGATTCCTGAAGGGGGAGTAATCAATTATATCATTCCTTTTTATAAAATAGATCTCACATCTAGAGGAGTGTCCTTATCATAGTTTTCAACCGAAATGTCACCCGAGTTACTAATTTCTCCGTTGGCTTTAAATTCAGTCCACTTCTGACCACTTATTGCAATAATTTTGTTGCCATGAATTGTAAATCTATTTTTGTTAGCATCGATTCCTTTCCATTTGTCCCTAATTTCGGTGTTCCCTTCAATGAGTGGTCCGATAGGTTTTTCCCCGTTTTGTTGGTCCAAATCAAAGATCCAATATTTCTCGACTCGAAAGATATAGATTTTACTCTCGAAGACAAATATCGAATCGATTGTCTTCTCTCTGCATAAAGCCTTATGTTCTTGAGATAAATCTGGAGAATCACATCCAAAGAGTATTCCCATTGACTGCCATTTTTGGCACTAAAATAGGAGATAATTGTATTTTACAACAGAATAAATGATTTAAAAATCTGTGCTTAGGAGGGAAGTTAACTAGCATGGTTTGTACGGTCTTTAGCCCAATTTATGTTGGACTCGACCCTATTAGTAACTCACTGGTATCCCTCGATTCTTCCCAACCGATATAAATATTTACAAGAGTATTTAATGTATAATTTGGGTAGTTCTTAGTTTTAAGTTTACCCTGTTTTTAGATTTCAACTTTCTTTTGCAATATTCATGATTTCTAATAAAATAAATGTTTTCTTCATTTAATTCAAAGCCTGAGTTGATATTCGGCGGGAAATTGAACTCTTGGACAGGAATGGGTCGCTTTTTCTTCCATTCATTTCCATAAATCATGATTTGGAATAATTTGTGTCCAGTGATCTCAACATAGAAAGTCTCATTTAATCGAATGAGTGCTCCCATCTCTTCATATTGGTCTTCAACCGTTTCGTCCCCTGGTATCTGAAATAAAAGACAAATGTTATATGAAAAAAATTTGGGCTAGTAACTAGTAAAGTAGTCTTACCTTTTCATGTGCCTCTTCACCAAAATTCTCAACAGAAATGTCATAGGACTTTCCAACTTGTCCGGTAGGTTCGAGTTCTGTCCATTTGCTACCACTTATGCTTATGATTTTGTTCTCATTTACAGTAAACCTATTGTGGTTGCCATCAATACCCTTCCATTTTTGACTGATTTTCTTATTCCCCTCAATGATTGGCCCCAAAGGCTGATCACTATTCTGTTGATTGTATTGGAAGACCCAATACTTGTCGACTCGGAATACATACACTTTTTCCTCTAATATAAACATCGATTCTATTACTATGTCTTCACATAAACTCTTCATATTTTGTGAGGAATCGCATCCGAGAAAAGTTGAGGTCGATTCCCATCTTTTACACTAAAATATATTAATTTATTTGAAAATCCTTTTTCATTTATAGGTGATATTTAGTGAGAATTACAAGTTGTTAGAGATAACTGACCCGTCTTTTATCTTTAAGTTTTCGTTTACAATATTTATCTTTTCTAATGAAATAAATGTATTCCTCCGTTGACTCAAACACTGCGTTAATATTTTGTGGAAAATTGTACTCAAATTGGTTGACACGAATGGGTGGGGTTTTCACCCATTTTTTCTTTTTGAACAAATAGGGAATCACTATTTGTCCACTTATTTCAACATAGAAAGTGCTATTTATTCTAATGATAGCTCCTCTTTCATAATTAAATTCAGATCCTCCAACTTCCTTTTCCTTAAATGCAAGTTCAAATAATTTTTAGAAAATATTTTATAACTCAATTATTTAATTACCGGAGATCCTGATGCTTGGTCAAAGTTTTCAGGTAATATTTCTTTTGATTCAGTGATCTCTCCGTTGGGTTTCATTTCAGTCCATTTATTACCACTGATGGCAACAATTTTGTTGCCATGAATTGTAAATCTATTGCTGCCATCGATTCCTTTCCATTTACTATTGATTTTGATATTTCCCTCAATGATTGGCCCCAAAGGCTGATCACTAGTTTGTTGATTGTATTGGAAGACCCAATACTTGTCGACTCGGAATATATACACTTTTTCTTCTAATATAAACATCGAATCTATTACTATGTCTTCACACAAACCCCTCATATTTTGTGATGAATCAGAGGAATTGCAGCCGAGGAATGTTGTCATTGAATCCCATTTCTTGCACTGAAATAAATGAATAAGTATATAATATTTGGTGCATTCAAATATCTTTTAAAAAAAATTAATAAAGGAATAACTGACCCGTCGTTTGTCTTTAAGTTTTCGTTTACAATACTTTTCTTTTCGTATGAAATAAAAGAACTCTTGTTTTGATTTAAACACTGCGTTAATGTTTGCGGGAAAGTTATACTCATATCTTTCAATAGGAATGGGTCGGGATTTTGTCCACTTATTAAACTTAAAATTATACTCGATTACAAAACTTCCACTAATTTCTATATAAACCGTGTCATTGAGTGGAATAATAGGTCCTTTCCTTCCCTTCTTGGTATCGAGTATCGATTCCTCGCCTTCAAGCTCCTAATAATACAATAAAAGTGAAATAGGTGGAAAAAAACTTAAATGTACCAAAGAATCCGTCGATGTTTCAAAGTTTTCGGGCATAATATCCTCAGTTTTAACTTTTTTTCCGTTTGGTTCAAATTCTGTCCATTTCTGACCACTGATAGCAACAATTTTGTTGCCATGAATTGTAATCGTAGTGTCTTTTGGATTAAATCCCTTCCATTTACTGCTTATATCAATATTTCCTTCGATTATTGGCCCCAAAGGCTGATCACTATTTTGCTGATTGTATTGAAAGACCCAATACTTGTCCGCTCGAAAGATATACACCTTTTCCTCCAATATAAATATAGAATCGATGACTATGTCTTCACATAAACCCCTCATATTTTGTGATGAATCAGAGGAATCACAGCCGAGGAATGTAGCCATTGAATCCCATTTCTTGCACTAAAATTAGCTTGTTTAGTATTTTAAAATATTTGATTCAAAGGAAAACTGACCCGTCTTTTGTCTTTAAGTTTTCGTTTACAATATTTGTCTTTTCGTATAAAATAAAAGTATTCCTCTTTTGATTCAAACACTGCGTTAATATTCGGCGGAAAATTGTATTCATATGTGTCGATAGGTATGAGTCGAGACTTTTTCCACTTTTTAAACTCAAAATTATATTCGATTACAAAACTTCCACTAATTTCCACATAAAATGTATCGTTGAGTGGAATAACTGGTCCTCTTTTGACTTTCTTGTTATCAAGAATTGATTCCTGATCTTTAGTTTCCTAATTAACGAATATAAGTGACAAATTAGAATCACACTTATACTCACTTCAGTTGCTTCAAAGTTTTCGGGTATAATATCTTCAGATTTCACTACTTTCCCGTTCGGTTCAAATTCTGTCCATTTCTGACCACTGATGGCCACAATTTTGTTGCCATGTATTGTGAGTCTACTATTCTCTGGACTAAAGCCCTCCCATTTGCTACTGATATCAACATTGCCTTCAATGAGTGGCCCCAACGGTCGGTCAGCACTCTTTATATTGTATTGAAAGACCCAATACTTGTCGACTCGAAATATATATACTTTTTCCTCCAAAACAAACATCGAATCAATTATAATGTCTTCACATAAACCTCTCATATCTTTCTTTGATTGTGAAGAATCGCATCCAAGGAATGGTGTCATTGATTCCCAACGTTTGCACTAAAATATTCAAATCAATAAAATTTATTTAATTTTTCTCGAGTTTCAAAAACTGACCCGTTTTTTATCTTTGAGTTTTCGTTTACAATACTTTTCTTTTCGTATGAAATAAAAGTATTCCTCTTTTGATTCAAACACTGCGTTAATGTTTGCGGGAAAGCTATACTCATATCTTTCAATAGGAATGGGTCGAGATTTTGTCCACTTATTAAACTTAAAATTATATTCGATTACAAAACTTCCACTAATTTCTATATAAACTGTGTCATTGAGTGGAATAATAGGTCCTTTCCGTCCCTTCTTGGTATCAAGTATCGATTCCTCGCCTTCGGGCTCCTAATAAACGAATTTACAGAAATTCTTTAAAATTTGTATTTACCTGAGTATGTGTTTCATCTGATTCCTAATAACAAAATATAAAATAAAATTAATTAAATATGAAAATAGGACTCACCTCAGAATCTGTTGCTGTTTCAAAGTTTTCGGGAATAATTTCTTCAGATTTTACTATTTTCCCGTTCGGTTCCAATTCTGTCCATTTCTGACCACTGATGGCCACAATTTTGTTGCCATGAATAGTAAACCTATTGCTCTGTGCATCAAATCCCTCCCATTTGGTGCTAACTTCAATATTTCCCTCAATGATTGGACCCAAAGGCTGATCACTTTTCTGTTGATTGTATTCGAAAACCCAATACCTGTCCGCTCGAAAGACATATACTTTTTCTTCTAATATAAACATCGAATCTATTACTATGTCTTCACACAAACTCCTCATATTTTGTGATGAATCAGAGGAATCACAGCCGAGGAATGTTGTCATTGAATCCCATTTCTTGCACTAAAATTAGCTTGTTAAATATTTTAAATGTTTGATTCAAATGAAAACTGACCCGTCTTTTATCTTTAAGTTTTCGTTTACAATATTTGTTTTTTCGAAGGAAGTAAATGTATTCCTCTTTTGATTCAAACACTGCGTTAATATTCGGCGGAAAATTGTATTCATATGTGTCGATAGGTATGAGTCGAGACTTTTTCCACTTTTTAAACTCAAAATTATATTCGATTACAAAATTTCCACTAATTTCCACATAAAATGTATCGTTGAGGGGAATAATTGGTCCTCTTTTTCCTTTCTTGTTATCAAGAATAGATTCCTCGCCTTCGGGCTCCTGATCACAGATTCGCACATAAATTAACTAAAATTGTATGACTTATATACTCACTTCAGTTGCTTCAAAGTTTTCGGGTATAACATCTTCAGATTTTACTTCTTTACCGTTCGGTTCAAATTCTGTCCATTTCTGGCCACTTATTGCAACAATTTTGTTGTCATGAACTGTGAATTTACTTTTGCTGCCATCGATTCCCTTCCATTTGAACCCAATGTCAACATTTGCCTCAATGAGTGTTCCCAAAGGCTTTTCTCTGTTTTGTGGGTTGAATTCGAAGACCCAATACTTCTCTTCGCGAAAAACATAAACCTTTTTCTCAAACGTAATCATTGAATCAATGGTTTCTTTTTGACAAAAGTCTTTCTTATTGTTCTTGGAATCTGAAGAATCACATCCAAACAAAATCTTCAGTGAATCCCAACGTTTGCACTAAAAGAGTCATTTAAATTAATAGAACTCAGTTGAAACTAACAATTTAATGACTGACCCCATAATCACCCTTTAACTTTCGCCTACAATATTTATCTTTCTTAATAAAATAGTATTCATCGGTGGTCTCAAACACTGCATTGACATTCTCAGGTAAATTATACTCAGACTTTCGCACAGGTCGTGGTCTGGTTTTCAACCAATGTTTGCCTCGCAATTGATAGGACACATACATCTCTCCTATTATCTCCATATAAAAAGTATTATTGATCCGAACAACAGCTCCTTTTCCTCCTTCAAACTTTTCATACACATCTGATTCTTCCTTTTCTGATTCCTACACACAAAGAGATTAAACAAAAATTTACTTTAAATCAACTGACTTTTGGTGCTGTGCTCTCCTCCTCGTAGTTTTCGACAGCTATATGACCAGTTTTGCTGATCTTACCGTTGTGTCCATATTCAGTGAACTTATTACCAGTGATGGCAACGATTTGATTGTTGTGAAGCGTGAACTTACTCTTATTTATATTAAATCCCTTCCATTTGGAGCCGATATAAATGTTTGCATCAATGAGTGGTCCCAAAGGCTGTTCACTATTGTGTTTATTGTATTCAAAGACCCAATACTTGTCGACACGAAATACAAAGATTTTATCCTCAAAAGTGATGATTGAATCGATTGTCTTCTCGTCACACAATCCTTTCATTTCTCTCTTTTTACGATCAGATCCACAGCCGAGAAGTGGTTTCAAAGGCTTCCAATCTCTACACTGAAATTAAATATTAAATTATTTGAAAATATGCATAAACCACAACAAACCAAACGTTTGTCCTTGCGCTTTCTTTTGCAATAATTTTCTGTCCTAATGAAATACAAATCGCCAAGGTCGGACTCATACGCTGCATTAATATTCGGGGGAAATTTGTCCTCAGACTTCTTTAGAGGTTCTGGCTTCTTCTTGATCCATTTCTTCTTCTTAAACAAGTAAGGAATGAACATTTGTCCCTTTATTTCGATGTAATAGCTATCGTTTAGTCTAATTAAGGCCCCGTTTTTTGATGTGTCCAAGATATCTTCATCTGTATCCACGTCCTTTTAAAAAAATTGATTAAGAAAAGAAATCCATTAAATAAATCTCACATTAGTCGTTTCTTCAGGAGTTTCCTCTGTTTCTTCACCCAATTCTTCGTATTCGACATCGAGTGGACCTTCACCTTCTGTCTGCTCCTCAGTGGGATACTCTTCATCGGATCCCTGGTCATAATTCTCAGGTAAAATCTCTTCGGTTTTACTGATCTCTCCATTTGGTTCAAATTGAGTCCACTTATTAGTAGTGATGGCAATCACTTTGTCTGCATTTATAATAAATTTAGTTTTGTTTAAATCAATTCCTTTCCATTTGAGTTCAATTTCCAGATTTCCCTCAATAAATGGCCCCAAAGGCTGTGCGCTATTTCCCTCATTCAGTTCAAAGACCCAATACTTTTCTACTCGAAGAATATAAATCTTTTGCTCCAAAATAAACATCGAGTCAACAGTAATGTCTTCACATAAGCCACTCATTTCTGGAGTAGCATCAGAGGAATCGCATCCAAGAAATGTTTTCAATGGTTCCCATTTTTGACACTAATAATAAAATCATAGAAAATGATTATTTGTTTCTTCACATTAAACAAACTCTAAACTGACCCCACGTTTAGTCTTAAGTTTTCGTTTGCAATACTTGTCTTTTCGAATGAAATAAAAGTACCCTTCAATTGACTCAAACACCGCGTTTATATTCGGAGGAAGTTTATACTTAAACTTTTGGACTAGTCTTGGTTTTCTTTTAACCCATTTGTCTTTTCTATGAACATATGGTACTAAAAGCTGTCCTTTGATCTCAACGATAAAAGTTTCATTGATTGAAACAATGCCTCCCCTAATGTCTTCATTCACATCTTCATAATCATACGGTTCGGACTCAGGCTTTCATTTTAAGAATTATAATAATTTATAAAAATGATTATACAAACAAATGTAATAAATTCTTACAGTAGTAGAAGATTCTAGATCAAAATTCTCGATCATAATATCTTCTGATTTACTTATTTCTCCGTTTGGTTCCATTTCAGTCCATTTTTGAGAACTGATTGCAACGATTTTATTGTCGCGAATCGTATACCTATTTGTGTTGCCATCCATTCCCTCCCATTTGCTGCTGATGTCAACATTTCCCTCAATGATTGGTCCCAAAGGCTGATCACTATTCTGATCATTGTATTGGAAGACCCAATACTTATCCGCTCGAAAGATATAGATTTTCATTTCCAACACAAACATCGAATCTATTATAATGTCTTCACATAAACCTCTCATATCTTTCTTTGATTGTGAAGAATCACAGCCAAGAAATGTTGTAATCGAATCCCATCCTTTACACTAAAATGAAAATTAATATTTCAAGGGACTTTTTATGAAAATTCAAGAAATAGTAACTGACCCGTCCTTTATCTTTAAGTTTTCGTTTACAATATTTGTCTTTTCGTATGAAATAAAAGAATTCCTCTTTTGATTCAAAGACCGCGTTAATATTCGGGGGGAAAGTGTACTCAAATTGGTTAACAGGAATGGGTCGAGTTTTTACCCACTTTTTCTTTTTGTACATATAAGGAATAACTAATTTCCCACTAATCTCAACATAGAAAGTATTGTTAATTCTAATAACAGCTCCCCTTTCAAACTGATCGTCCACTTCAGGCGTTTCGCTTTCCGTTTCCTAAAATACAAAATTATTATTAATTAAAATAAAATACTCATAAATTTTTTTTATCAAAAGTCAGAATTTTGGGAAATTACTGGTTCTGATGCTTGATCAAAATTTTCCACTAATATTTCTTGTGATTCAGATACATCGCCGTCCGCTTGCATTTCAGTCCATTTACTATCACTGATGGCAACAATTTTGTTGCCATGAATTGTAAATCTATTGCTGCCATCGATTCCTTTCCATTTACTTATAATTTTGATATTTCCCTCAATGATTGGCCCCAAAGGCTGATCACTATTCTGTTGATTGTATTGGAAAACCCAATACTTGTCGACTCGGAATATATACACTTTTTCCTCTAATATAAACATCGAATCTATTACTATGTCTTCACATAAACCCCTCATATTCTGTGTTGAATCAGAGGAATCGCAGCCGAGGAATGTTGTCATTGAATGCCATTTCTTGCACTAAAATTAGCTTGTTAAATATTTTAAAATGTTTGATTCAAATGAAAACTGACCCGTCTTTTATCTTTAAGTTTTCGTTTACAATATTTGTCTTTTCGAATGAAATAAATGTATTCCTCTTTTGATTCAAACACTGCGTTAATATTCGGCGGAAAATTGTATTCATATGTGTCGATAGGTAT
>JAQGCS010000369.1:0-24460 GCA_034702105.1 Fuscozetes fuscipes
CATTTATTAAATAAAATTTTTCAATGAATCAGAAATTCAAAATATGTGTGTATTTGCATTAAGTTCATACGGAATCACTTTGTTTTGAACTTGTTACTCTGACACAAGTTTAAACATAAGCTTTCATAGAGTAATCGTCTTCCTTTAAGCTTTCTTGCTTAGATGCTTAGCAAGTACCTTTCTTCTGCTCATTTGTGATGATATTTTACATGATGAATGTATGCATCACGTAGATTATCATGGTGACTTCAAATTCAATTTTCGAGAGTTTGGGCTCAAACATGTTCCAATTCAGTTAAAATGCAATTTGAAAGTTGATTAGTTGCACAAAATATTCTGCGATCAGAATTGTAGTCAATCTTCGGGTTAACTCTTTTGAAATTAATATTTATATGCATTTAAGTATTAAATATTTATGTAAACGAGTTTTACAGCAAAAAAATTATTTGATCTCTTCGTATGAATTGAGGTTTGAAATGCATTAAATGTCTTCATAAATATTACCATTGAACCAGAATAATACCAGTGAAGTGTTGGACATAATGTACTGCAATTGTATTGCATTTGTCAAATATATAGTGCCATTCGCAGCCTTTTCCTCATTCAATAACAAATTTATGTCATATTTATCGCCAAAAATGATTGAAAATATTTGGTTTGATTTTGTTTAAAGAGTGGAAGACTTTGAGAGACAGAGAGCTCTTTGAGAGTAAATGTATGCCAAAGAAATTGAAGAGAATTTGCGAAAATATTTTACATTCAATCTAATAGTACTTATTATATCTGTCACTTTCAGGTGAGACAAAACTTATGATTCGTTTACTTATTTAATGTAAAGATTGTGTAATGGTTTGACATCACGTGAGTGCCACTCATCTCATCAATTATTATGTGTTTCGATTGCTTTCATGAAAATTCTTGTCCATTATGTTTGACATGTATTCTCTAAATGAAGATTAGACAACAACTTGAAATCAGGCATTCGCAATCAAGAGGGATCAATTATATCTATTGCAATGAATTATTATGATGCTTTATTATTCATCTTAAATGAAAAATATAAACATTTTATTTATATTGTTATATAATAGTTGACAGCAGTTTGTCATATATTTCATATTGAATATCGATTGTGTCATTTGAAATGATGTGTTTTGTTGACACATAAATGTGTAAACATTGAGACAGAAATAAAAAATACCTTTAAATGTAACAAAAATGCAAAAAAAGTCATCGCTTTTCATCAATAGATTTGTGATGAGAAAAAATCGGCCACTCTTTTAAAGACATCGCATTTTTTTATTCGCCAACAGATTACAAACTTTTCTTCAGTCGTATAATAAATGAATAATACATAAAACCATAATATTTTATACTTTCGAGAGAGAGAGAGAGAGAGAGAGAGAGAGAGAGAGAGAGAGAGAGAGAGAGAGAGAGAGAGAGAGAGAGAGTTATCTGACTCAGTATTTTATGTGAAAATACAATAAAGTTAAATAAAAATCGGTTTCTTCTTGTCTTTCGTTATTCATTGAGGTATGTCTTGTGATTTGATGTGAGAAACACAACAATCCTTTTTGTATAATTGTTATGTTCAATGAAAATGAATCATTTGTTAGGTTTTCCTTCGCTTTTCTTCTCTTTCCGATGCCTTTCACAGCGTTTGTAAACCTTTTTTGTAGAAAACAAAAAGCAATTCAATGACTCGAAAATAAAAGATGTTTTCATTTCGAATCGCATTTTAAGCTTAATTAGAGATATATTTCAAATATTTTTTTTTATAGAGAATGAATACTTGGATCAATTTAACTATCAATTGGCCCTGGTGCTTATATGCGATTCACTCCATTTCCTTTTCTTTCTAAAGTAATGAAATTTGTTGAAAGAGAAAATGCAAATTCTTTGCAAAGTTTTAGTGAATTTTCCTCACGGGCTGCACATCTCTGTTGCCCAGCACTGCATAAAATAATGAGTGAATCGAATCTTTTCTTTGTTCGAATCATTCGAGTTACATAGTGTATTTGAATAACAAATTGATTTCAATTAATTTATTCCGTTTTATATCTTCTTTTTCAGAATCATTTGAAAGAAGTCTATTTTAACAAAGCTTTTGATCATTATTTTCAGTGAATACCAAAAATGTCTTCTTTTTACAATCCTTAGGAAAAGAGTTGCTCTCAAATGTATTTCCGTACAAAAACATCGATTGAAACACAGATTTTCATTTGTTTTGAATCTTTTATTTTTATGTTCTGAAAGTTTGATATATTTTCAAATTAATTATAATGTGACTAAAGTTAACTATAATTATAATGATTTCGTTTACATTGTGTTTTATTTTAAACTATTTTTAGATGAGATCATTATAAATACAAATATCATTGTTTCCCTTTAATTGCCGGTTAATTCCCAGATTACCCAACCGTTAATTGATTGGATGGAATCCAACGAAAACCAGAACTCAAATAAAAAAAATAAAAAGATTTGAAAAATGACCACAAATTGATTTATTGATATAATCAATGCTCTAACGGCTGACTGAATAGATGAACAGCACAACAGTTAAACCTATATTTTCATCCCTTTTCCTATCAATCATTCAAATGTTTTTGTTTCGGATAAGTCTACTGTAGAAAGAAATCAGAGATTTGTAAAAAAATAAAATTCTTAGAATAATCAGTAATATAGATCATAATGCAATCTATATTCAGACATGCTCATTTAAGATAAAATGGATGTAATTTTAAAAAATTAAGCTTATTAATTGAAGTCTTTTACTTTTAAAAATCAGTGAACAATGAAAATAATGGCTCTGATTGCGAATTCAATTAAAACATGTATTGATATTTTAATGAAATTTAAGCATTATATTCATCTGAGGCTATAATTATGAGAATATTATTATTTTTTCAAATATTCGATAATTTGCTTAAAGAATATGACACAAAGTTTTCATTAAAAGTGTCAAATGTTTTCAAAAGTGCCTCAACTGATGATTGATAATAAAATGACTGCTTTTAAAAAATCATTGCATTGAATAATAGATGTTATTCTTCTATTCATTCACTTCTCAACACAAATCTCAACAATTTTTTGTACAGAATTTTATCGATTATTTTTGGCAACTATTGAAATAACACTTTTAAAAACTCTCAACAATTTATTTTTTAAAACTTTGACTTCACTTATAGTAAGACATAATTTGATAGTTTTGAAAGCCTTATAAACTTTATAATAATGTTGGGCTTAATATCTGTCTATCAGTGTGCCTGTGCTCTATCCATGTCCTGTGCTCTCCTATGTCTATGCCACATTCATGAGAGGAGAAAAAAAGTGGAGCGGAAGGAAAATTAGCGAAAAGTCGTGAAACCTTTTGCTGAGTTTGTTTATCAGTCAATAGTCTCTCTCTCTCTCTCTCTCTCTCTCTCTCTCTCTCTCTCCCTCTCTCTCTCTCTCTCTCTCTCTCTCTCTCTCTCTCTCTCTCTCTCTCTAATGCCTTCCATGACTTTAATTACATAAATTTAGTGATCGAAGTGATGAGTAGTGAATTCCTAGAATTTATGTTACTTCTGCTGCGATTCTATTCTCCATATAATCAGTAAATAAGATAAATGCGATTTTGAGCTGAAATGTGTCAAATAATTTGCATAAATCACTGTCAATATAACGAACCAAACGTTTAAGTGACGATTATTCTGTTCGCACGAATTCAAGTGGAAGTCTATTGATCTCTATTACTCACAATTCGAACCAAAATAAACCAAATTTAAATTAAATCTCTTTTTTTATTCAAGTATTGATTTACAGTGAATTAATTTGGTGGTGGCTGATCTAGGTTAGCTTAGCTGATGATGAAATATGGAAGTATTAGTGCATCAAAAGTCAATTCACGACTTCAATAGAGTTACGAAAAGAGCGACTCTCCTATTGATAAGGAATAGGTTTTCTGTATTTGAGATATGGGTATAATATTTTGTGTCATAAATAGCGGACTGTTATATAAAATGAATGCTTTTCTAACATTTGTTGCGATCAATAATGAAACTCGTATTTCATTCCTGTATTCAGTCATTCATTCATTTATTGGTCTACTCTTGCAATCGGTTCACAAATCCGTAAACTATTAGTGGATATGATTTGACTGGACTTAAGATTTTGAGAAATGAGACAAAACAACACAATTGAAGGAATGGTAAAAAAATCTGTGCATTAAAAGAGCAAAACATATGGAATTCAAATAAAAAATCACTTATCAATTGTGAGCAGAGAAAGGAGTTTCACAGACCTCCCACACAACTGTCCACTGATTGAAGATATTTTTTGCAAAACCATCAGTCAATCAATTAATTTTCGTCCATTCAATCAAATGAATAAAGTTTTAAGAGAAGAGTTTTCTGAGAGAATTTCTATTTAAACCAAGGATAACCAAGGGCTCTAACCAAAATACCCCTAAGTCAAAAAATTTTGGAAATACCCCTAGCTTCTTGAGCTACGACATACCGTCTATAAAATTGGCAGACGCCATCATTTCCGAAGAAAAATGGCCAAAAACCTGAATATAAACGGAATTATACATAATTTAAACTAAATTAGAGCTAAATAACTGAATTCAATTTGATTTCAACCGGATTTAGCGATAATTGGTGTCAACTTAGTCAGGAAATGGCAG
This sequence comes from Fuscozetes fuscipes, assembly GCA_034702105.1. Taxonomy (NCBI): domain Eukaryota; kingdom Metazoa; phylum Arthropoda; class Arachnida; order Sarcoptiformes; family Ceratozetidae; genus Fuscozetes; species Fuscozetes fuscipes. The sequence continues at coordinate 4,667 of JAQGCS010000369.1, forward strand.
AAAATGGTCATTTCCCGTTCACCAGTTAAGCCTACCCTGGATCCCCTTAAGGTTTTTGTGAACATTTTAACAAAATAATCTCACCCATACCCCCTGAAATGCGATGCTTGGTTATCCTGATTTAGGCTCATCAGAGAAATAATTTCTGAAGAAGCTCTTTGAGTTGAGAAAAGGTAAAAAACAATCTATTATTCAGCGATTCATTTCAACTCATTTTATGCAAAATACTCTTTGAAATATAAAATTGCTTTTTAGAAGAAATGGTAGTAAAGGGCACTGAAATTCAATTTCAATTATTAATGAAGAGAAGAGAAGCAAAGAGTTTACGCATCGATGAAATGCACTTTTATTTGTGTTCATTAAATTGCAAACAAATCAATGGATGTATAAAAACAATAAAATATTCGTTTCGTATACTTTGGCTGTAAGTCTATTGTCGGCAAATGAATACAGCATTTGATTTGTCGGTCCCAACAAAGACTACAATAGAAATTCAATGGGAAAAGAGTCCAACAAAAATAAATGCGAACTCATATTCATTTCCAGTAAAGAAATCCTCTTTTGCTCTCTGATTGATAAAATCATTTTATTTTAGTTTTCGATTTTTACTCTCAATTCTTTTCAATAGCGAAAGGGATGAGCGATTTGGGTATGATCTCTCTTTCTATCCCTCTCCCTCTTTAGTGCTTATCCTTTGATTTGGAAAACTTCAAACTTTGCATTTGAAGAATATTTTTATGAATTTATAACTTTATGTCTGATTTGAATGTTTGAGTGAACTCTTTTGAGTTAACCCCAAATTTTTCTTAGTTTTCATTAATTGTAGTGAAATTTTTTGATTAATTATTATTTCGTTTTCCAATTTTTTTTATGAATTATTAATTAATAATGAGTTAGAGTTCTGTCGACTGAAAACAAATTTATACAAAAAAACGATTTATACAAATTTCGATGTCTTTTCTCAACTGTCAGTCGAGTAAAGAATCATTGATTGTAAGGAATGCCTGCAATCAATCATATTTTGATTTTTCATTCAAATTAATTTTTCATTAGATTTATTGAAATTTTGATGAATAGACCGCAGAATTTATGGTAAGCACCGGGAGGTCCTCGTTATGCTCTTCATAGTACTTTCAAAAGACTAGACTAGGCCAGATTCAAAATTGATTTTTAGATTGTGAAGCACTCATATTCACGAAATGCAAAATTCAAATCTAATAAAGTCTAAGAATTAATGTTATCCTCGTTTCAAATTACAGGGATTTGTTTTGTGATTACTTTTGATTTTATTCATGAAATGTGACAATAAAAGTGAAGTTACCAAAGAAACAAAGAAAAACAAAAATAAATGACACTTGCTCACTTCAAGAACTCACTTGTATCGGAATCGAGAGAACAGAATAGCAATTTTAATAAGAATGTAGCGAAACTACAGACACTGTATATTATCGGAGCCGATGACATCTTAATCTTTGACTGACGTCTAATGTATAACCATTTATATGATAATGAAATCGGTCTAACATTTATCACATCTATTATTACAATAGAAACAAAAGTGTTTCTTAACTCAGAAATGGTTTGACTTTTGCTTAAGAGTTAATAACAACAATGCGTTTAAGATTTGAAAAGTTGAATAATCAGTGTCTTTTACTGTTTTATTCTGAGCAAAAAGTGAGTGCCGCATATAATCAGTCTCAGAATCTGTATCTGTACTCGAGTATAATCTGTTGTCAAAAACATCGCCTCATTCTTAGGGGTTATTTGAGAGCGACATTACTTTCGACAAACGACGAGACCCGAGAAGTAGACGAATAAGAAGTGGTAAAAGCAAAACAAGAAGAATAGCTAAGAGTTCTTTAGCCATAAAATTATTCACATAAGGGCTCATCAATCAATCATAATTCAAGATTACATTTACAGAATATTATTTTATTATTACATGTTTTTCGTGTAAGAAATGTATTTTTAAGACAAATTTGGCAAAAAATCTAATTTATCTGATATTTATATTAATAATAATAATAATAATAATATTTTAAAGCAAAATATCTGAATATTTGGCAAATAATCCGTTTTCTAACATTATGTTTAAGACTTTCTTCGATAATATTCTTCTTTGTATACAATAAATAGAAAATAAATTCATTCTTTGCTTTTTCTTTCGTCTGAGAGAAAGCAAAAGGAATACATTAAAGACAAAAGAATGAGATGAAGAGGAAGACCAAAATTGGTCTAAATATAGATCTGATTCTGTGCTTCGGTTTTGTACGATATTTGATGTCTTTTCCTCAAATATCTAAACAATGTTTTGAAATGCATTTAATAACGATTTGGTAATTTTGATTTATGGCTTTCGTCCACCGCTATGTCCTCTGCTATTCGAGTGAACAGTTGTGTGCATTAATACTATCTGTCTGTGCACTGATTTGCAGCCAATGTTTGTAGGAATGGAGTGAATCGAATAGATAGTCACTGAAAGGCATAACAAAAATAATTAACTAAACTTTTACGTCAACGCAAAACAAAAGCAGTGAAACACAAAAGAATAAGGAGAGGCATCACTGAGCGATGAGAAGCCATTGATTGTTCAGATATACGAGAATTTAAGTATTGATCGCTTGTGTGTCACAATCAATGTCTTAATAGTGTACTTCTATTTACAATCGATGCCATACCAGATCTGATTTCTGCTCTGAATAACTATTAGATCCGAAGACAATTTGGAACAACATTTTAATAATTCTGAGATTGGCTTCAAATCTATCTCTTGATTGCCATTACATTAAATGACTTTCTCTTAGAGACCAATCTCTTTGTTCTTCTATTGATTGCAGTCATAGCTTGTTATCAGAGCTTTGATTCCAATTCAAACAAATTCGAAGAACAAATCAATAAATTCCTGATACTTGTTACTATTTATAAGAAAAGACCAATCATCAATCGACATTTCTATTCATCCTTATCTCTTATTTAGGAACAAAATTTTTGAACTTGTTTATTATAATAAACTTGTTTTTGATGATAAACATTCTGATAGAGGTATTCAACTTAACAACCCTTGATCTTGTCAGGCTAATCATCCATAATATTTTTGTATAATCAAAGAATCATTGGCCTTAATAAATTAACAATTAACCTGCTCATTTCTAAACAAACAATTCTATGGCCTAAAACTATTAAGTGTTTGTTTGTTCTAAATATAGATATTATTCTGTGTTTTGGATTCTGTGCTGAAACGTCTGTTTTATGTCTAAATTGCAAAACAAGTCATTAAATAATTTATACAAACTTTTGATTACATTAATTAATGACAATTTATTTAGCAATTATTGCAATATATTATCCAGATATATGATCCATATCATAACTATAAACATTTTATTGGATGTTTGATCTAGGTGACATACTTGTGGTAAACAACTTGCATCATTTAAAAAGTGATGGATAATAAATTATTTTAGCAAAGAATGCCAACCATGTTGATTTTTATAACATATACACGCACTGAAAATGTCCAAATTCCCATAAATATAAACATAATTAGAAATAGAATTTTTATTTTACAGTAATTTTATTCATCAATTATTAACGGAAAAATTTAAACAAGGAAATTTAGTGTGATTAATTCATATTTTCCTCAATTCGCTCTGATTTTAAGTTGATAATTCAGGTTATCAGGATATTTTCTACACTGATCAACTTCTGAACTCTGGTCTAAAGAATAAGAAAATTCAGTTCAACTTTTAAGCTAATCGTTAATTAAATTATAAAATGAATGTTTTGTTCACTATTTCAATAAAATATGAAATTTGATGCTAAGAATGGATTATTTTATTAGAGGAGAGATTGAAATGACTGACTGTTGGCAAACAATCGATAATCTTTTTAATTTTTATTCAGAATAAGCTGAGAGTCAAAGAATCAATTTGTTATCCGTCCCGTCACTGCTCGACACTGACATTCAATGATTAATTTGGTCTATTTTTCTTCTATTGCCATAAAAATTGATCGAAAAATATTTAAATTTTTAATTTCACACATAATAGCGTTTCATATGAATGCAAATTCATTTTACTGAGACTTCAATTTATTGCAAGTCTTGTGATATGATAGACTACAAAATATGCATGATAACAATTAGAGCAATGCATTAGTCAATCAATTGATTTGAAATTTGAGTCAAATTATTACTTAAGACAAAGAAAATGGAAGAACCGAAAGAAAAATCGGTTCCGTTCTTCAATAATGTGCCCACTTTTTGGGAATTGCCCATCGAATTGAAGAGAAAATTGACCAAAGAGTTTACAATTTATGTACTGAAAAGTATCAAGTTTAGACACTGGGTTATGTTCTTTAGTTTTTGGGCGCTGGCATTCCAAACCAATCAACTGCTTGACTCTTACCTCGAGTTCGACACTGTGGTCAAAGTGGAGATTGTAAAGCCCTGGACTATAGATATGCCCGGAGTGACCATTTGTACGGATCCATATCATATGATATCCCGTAAAAAATTGATGGACAGGTATCCAGAGATTCAGAAAGAATTTGACGACAAAGGCATCACAAAAGAGGAGGACATGATTGTAGTGCTACGAAAGTGGAAGCAATTGGCTTATGATAACTCAACTATACACCAGTGGTTCAGTCTTATGGTAGATCCAGATATGGTGTTGGACTGCAAAATGATTATGAGACCTGAATGGCATAAAGCGCACAACCTAACTATGCCCGACTGTTATAATCTCTCTAAAATACTTTACACACTACCGCACGGATCAGGTATCTGTTGGATTTTCTTCTCACAGGTCAATCCACGAGATTACAGAACAAAGGATTGGGTTGTCGCTAATGATTGGTACAAAATTGAAGTGCAACTAGGAATTCTGGCCTCTTTTCACATTCATTTCGAAGCATATGAAACCGGGTTTGTTTACGACGAAATGCCTGACTCTATTGATAATCCCGACAAACAGCCAGAGTTGGCCGCTATTATCAATTATGCGAAAGCAGTTTATCCCATCATTTCACTGGACAGGGCCACCCTTAAGAAAGGCTCAAATTATGAGTTATCATTTGCTCAGACAAATGCTCGGATGCTTAACGCGCCCTACCATACTGACTGTCGGAACTATGAAGAGGAAGGCTATTGGAAACAATTCAAATCTAACTATCACTGCACTGATGGCTGTCTTCAGGAGTATATGAAGAAATGCAACTGTATGTATAACACTAGTCGAGGGGAACGAATCACTCAGTGGCCCGCAGACGACAGTTGGGCCTCGAATCTCAAGTTTTGTGAAGAAGTTGGTGGTTTTAGTGAGAAAAAGGAAGACGTGTGTCGATCCAGTTATGCCTTTCTCGTTCACTTTAGTGACACTGAGTGTGTGCTGAAGAGGAATTGCAAAAATCATTGCTATGAAGAGTATTATAGATATGAAGTGAAACAACTCTATTGGGACGACGAGATCGATGGCAAAGGACTCCCCGAAAATGAAGACGACGAGTATTTCTTTGCCAGAGGAGACCCAGAATACAAGAAAGCAAGGCCCACCGATAACTTTGCTACGCTCAGAATCAAACGCAGGGATGTAACTGATGTGACCTATGAGCACACCGCTGAAATGATCTTTGTCGAATTTGTCTGCTATTTTGGAGGACTTTTAGGTCTTTGGTTGGGAGTCTCTATTCTGGATGTCTACCACCAGAGTCTTATTTGGTACGCAGAAGCACCAGGAGTATATAGAAAATGGTTGGAGAAACAGACTCTTACCGACGACGTGCAAAGAATTAGAATCGAACCTGATGGCAAAATATCTGTGATAACAGGCCAACTCCTTTACCCAGCTAGAAGGTTGCCACCTACCACTAACTTTGATGCAGATTACGGCACATCTTTCGGCACTTCATTCGGCACTCAGTTCTCAAATAACTTTTAATTCTTTTCACGAATTTTTGAAATTTCTTTTGCAGATTACGATCTAAAGAATGTTTGTTTAGAAAAGTTTGTCTCAATTTCTCAATAATATTGAGTCAATCTTTTGATCGAATTAATTAATTTCCAGTTTTCAGTCAATAACTGGTATTTATGTCATTAATTCTAATATTTAGAAAATATCGCAAATTTTTTTTGCAATAAATTCACTTTTATTGGAAATTCTTTAGTGAATTACTGCAAAATTTCGAGTAATAATGACATTGAAATTCAAGGCTTTAATTACTTCAGCGCTTTTTTAATTGAAAAAGAAATAGAAAATATATAATAATTTAAGAGAAATTCTTTTTGAAAAAACCTCAGAATATCAATGCACTCAAAAATAGTGGAAAATTCCCAAATGATTAGTTTTTTGTAGGGTTGTGGGTGGCTAAATTTTCAGAAAGTCAGGCTAATGTTTAGGTATCTAGTGGTGAGAAAATATTTTCCTTTGGTCAATAAAAAAACCTGATTTAAAATATATTTAACGTCATTTTAATTTGATTAATATTGTTTATAAATTACAAATGAATAAAAATGGCTACTTTCTGATGCTTTCGATCGACCAGAATGACTTTATTCTCTTTACTTTCACTAATGATAAGTTACCAAATCATTGATAACTAACCAACTCAGGGCCTCTCTCATTAAATTTGTTAATTTGAAGTCGAAGTTTTCTGAATTTTAAAACATAATGCTCCAATTATATATTAAAAATCATTTGTGCATGTGAATAATTTAATTAGAATTCTAGCCTATAGGCTAAAATATAGCTTAAATTTTCAACCCTAGTTTTAATTTAAAAGTTGAATAATTAATCTTATCTTTTAATTACTGCAATTTATTTTAGTTATAAACTTTCCTCAGATCGCAATTATTCCACTTTTTTATCGATTCATTTAATACAAGATATGATTTTTTCATTGAAAGAGAGAGAGAGAGAGAGAGAGAGAGAGAGAGAGAGAGAGAGAGAGAGAGAGAGAGAGAGAGATTTGGGGCCATTGAACAATGTTAGTGGCGCCATTATGTGATTATAAACCATATGATCATATTGCAAGAATATTATTGCTATATTTAGTTGAAATACTTTATAGGCAAGTTCATTTTCAAAGTAAAAATTTGTAACCTTAGATTGGAATTAAATAAATTTGTGTTTGCTTTGAACTCCAAAATGCCATTCATTTCCTGGACTGCGATTGATTTGTATCTTTTGTTTGGGAACTATTTGATCCTGTTTCGATAGCGCCAATAACTCGTGTCTTTCACATTATCAGACAAAATGTTTATTTTTGTGGTTCAAAGTCCTGCTTAAGCATGAGCACGCAAGCAAGGAGCATTGAGTACATAGGGGACAATTAAATTCTTTGATATTTGGCACTTTCACTTCGGTTGGAAAATAAGGCTGAGCGGCACAGGAATAGGTCGGTTGCGTAATACAGACGTTGGTCTGCATAACTTTCTCTATCGATTGACACAAATAGTGAGGTCTACGTGCAGTACAAGTGCTGTGCTGTTCGGCGCCTATTCTTGCGTCATAAATAGGTAAGGTTGTTAAGTTTTCATATTTTATTGAATAAAAGCCATACTATTCTATCATTTAAGCGCTAAAATTAGAATCCATCTTTCTTATTGAACATAGTTATTTTAATCTCAGCTATTTTAAGAAGAATGATAATCTACAAGGTAAATTTGTAAATGGAGTGGAAAATTCCAGATTGAATAACATTGCTCTATTTATTTGCAACCAATAGGCTCTGAGGATTATAGACAAAAAGCACCTGTGCTCACAACAGACTCATAGAGAAATAGATAAGTTGACAACCTTAACCCTTCAGTAGGAAATAATATTGCTATTGCTATGATAAGTGCGCATGGGCATATGCTGTGCTACTCTCTGTTTTGTGGATTAAAAACACAGAGTTTGTGTAAACATCTCACAGAAGAGATCATAAAATGAGACAAAATGTCTGTTTCTGGTAATTGCTTTAAAAACGACTCTAAACCGTTGGAAATGAGAGACAAGGCTTTCAATATCTGCAAGAAATTCCTGAGCGGGGAATGGAATAAAATATCCAGTAATGATATGGTCTTCAAAACAATAAGGTCTTTCTCTCTGCCCTCTCTCTCCCTTTGCCTCTAAACTCTTCTAGAAAAATAATGATATTTTGAAACTGACCTTTTATATTTATTGGTGTAGTGGAGGACTGAGTAATTTTCTGTACTACTGTTCACTTCCGGCGACTCACACACCGCTTAATGGAGAGCCGAGTCAAGTGTTGCTCCGAATGTACGGCCAGTTACACGACAATAGGACTGACTCCAGACCTGACTCTGTGATAAATGCTGTTAACAGTGAAACACAAATGGAGGGGAACGACACCAAAGTGACAGACTGTGTGATAACAATGCTCTTGGCAGAACGCAATTTGGGACCCAAACTGTACGGTATATTTCCCGGCGGACGACTCGAAGAATACATTCCCGTAAGTAATCTGTCGGCGAATTAGTTTTGTTAAGAGTTTGTGTGAAATCAATTGCAGACCAAAACCAATACACAGTTTACTGCTGTAACGGATGTCTGCCCTTAAGACAGACAGACAGAGAACAGCACTTTCTGTGTTATGAAAACTGATCCAAATGAACACGATTTTGACAACTGGTCCCAACCCAATCCTTTGTAGGCCAAGTCATGCTTTTTGTGTTGTGCGGCCAATCTTAGGATTGACACTCAAGTAGTGAGGAATTCCTCATAATTTTGATTTAAATTATAATTTTGTTTTGATTCGATTGAAGTGTTTTTATGAGTTTTTCTTTATTTTTTTCTCTCTCTATAACCAAATAATTGAACCAAAAACTAAAGGCTCGAGCGATGTACTGCCGAGAACTCAAGGTTCCAGTCTATGCGTCGGCCATCGCCAGGAAGTTAGCGACTGTTCACTCACTGAATGTGCCATTAGATAAGGAACCCACCTGGTTATGGGAAACACTCGACAAATGGTTGGATACCGTTCGCACTCATACTAAGGACCAAAACAGCTCAGAACAGCGGCCAAACCCAGCTCTTGAACGAGAGTTGTGTTCATTCGACTTCGAGTCAGAAATCAAATGGTTGAAGTCACTCCTCCACAGCTGTAATTCCCCCACAGTTTTCAGTCACAACGACCTTCAAGAGGGAAATATTCTGCTTCCGGAGAACTCTTCCATTAAGAACTTCGACGACACCATTGTCTTCATTGACTTCGAGTTCTGTGCCTATAATTATCGCGGTTTCGATTTGGGCAACCATTTTGTTGAACGAATGTTCGACTACTCAAACCCTGAGTGGCCTCACTATCACGCATATGTTGATGAGTACCCTTCCGATGATGACAAGAGGCTGTTCGTTAGGGAATACATAAACAAAACCAAAAATTTGGTCTCTTTGGCCAATCAAAGGGCAACTGAAGACCAATTAATCAAAGAGGCCGACTATTTTGCTCTGGGATCTCATATGTTGTGGACGTTGTGGAGTATAAACAACGCCCGGACATCAAAAATACAGTTCGGTTATTGGGTTAGTACTTACTCTTAAATAAACATTTTTTGAGAAATGTATTGAATCTATTTTAAACCCTTTCCCACTCAGGAATACGGCAAAACACGGCTAACGGCTTACAAGAACCATAAGAAACTATTGAAGAGGAAATTCTTAAAATAATTGTAGTTTGACTTCAAATATAAGTAAAATATATAAAACTGTTTACTACTTTAGAGAAGAGTTTTTCTATAAATTGCAGACTATTATAGACTTATAGACTATATTTGAAATTTGATTAATATTTTTGAAACAGAAGCCAAGAATATGTTTCAATAGAAATGTTAAACAATTGTTTGTTTTCTTTTGAATCAAAAGAGATGAGCAAAAGCTGCAGTCATTCTGTACTTAAGGTTCATTTAAGTTATATTTTGTGATTAATATTATGGTAATGAAAGTTGGCAAATTTGGCATGCTCAGCTAAATTTAATGGAAAGGGTTATCGCCATAAGAATGTTATGACAAATGTGTATCAATTCGAAGCATTTTTTCCCTAAGATTTTCAATTATTTGACTATTTTTCTGATAATTTTATTTTCAATCATTTTTTTATTTGAATTCCATTTAAAACTCATTTAAATTTACATTCGATTCGACTTTACTTTTGTTGTTCTAATTGACAGAAAACTCATTATTTTTGCCGATATTTGTCAATATTTTTATTAAAATAATTATTATTTAATTCTTTATTGAAAAATATGTTTATAATTGTTCTGACTATAAGTGCCTTCAAATCGGAGAACGTATTGTAAAATGAGATAAAATACTGTTTATGTAATCAAATGATAAATTCGAAGAAACAGCGAATAAAAATCTATTTCCTCTGAATATCTGTTTCTCTTTTTATTAGATTAAAAATTCAAATAAAAGTCATATGAGTTGAATGAAAAACAACTCATGACTTGTCTTTAGGAGAGACCAGACTTCGAGTCTCTCTTTTTAAGCCTATTTTCTGAATAATAAATTTTCCGACTTTTGAAACAGAGTATACTTTACAATAATTAACAAGAATATAGTGAAGAGGGTATTAACTGCATTCACTGCCAGATTGGTTAATAGGAGACTCCTATTAGGAGTTCAAATGCCTTGAACACAGTGGTGGCCATTGACGTATGCATTGATGAATAGTAAGAGTATTTTTAAGGCCAATCAAATTGATTTCTGACCAAAATCATACGATTTGACGTCAATTGTGATGTGATTGCATTGATTTTTGCATTTTAATTATTACATTAACTTGTTTGTTTTTAACATTAATTACAATTCGATAATTGATTTGATTTGCCCTTAAAAGCCCCTCAAACGAGTTCTTCTAAGTTAATGAAGAATCACCTTGTTAAAAAATCATGTAATTATGTATTTTTGATTATACATTGTATAAGGATTTTCTGAATTTTACAAAGACTAAAAAGCTCCATTGCTATTTATCGGATTCGATCTGATCCTGATTCAAAATAAACTACCCCATTTCTCAAACCAAGTTTAACTAGTTAGATGTTAGCTACAACTATATCCTTCGCAAACTTAATTAAATTAAGTAAATTTATTAAGACTAACTAAATGTCGTATTTCTAGCGATTATTGATTGAATTTGGTGTAGTTCTTATAAATTATGAGTCACATTATTTGCTGCGCTTTTCAAATGAGAATCCCGCAGTTTACTAAACAGAGTCCAAAACAAATATTGGAAGGAAGCAGATCCGGATGGTCGACCTTTCTCCAAGTTACAAGAGAGTAAACAATTGATTAGACTTTATGGTATTGAGGCCAAGGATACGAGAGTCAGAGAACCTCTTAATATGGATGAAATTTGAATCTATCCTGAGCAACTATCAGAAGATCATCACCATAATTATTTTGGAGAAGACAAAGAGAATGCTCCTAATGGTCTGACATTTCGCCCAAGGATTAAGCAAAAAGGAATATTTAATAAAAACGATTGAATGGGAGTTTAATTTATGCATAAATTTTAAGGTAATCGTTTGATAATCAAAAAGAGATAGAACTTTGATTTTAACCTCAATTATTTGTTTGACTTTTATTATCATTTAATAAAATGCCTGATAAAAATTTGATAAAATTTTGATAAAAGCATTTTGATAAAAATGAGCAATCATGTTTTCGTGATATAGTTAATTGATTTTTCAAATAAGTAATTTTTAATTCTGGAATGCATTCAAAATAAGGCGAACAAAATCAGTGTGTTTTAGGAGTATTTGACGAATATTTTCCTAAAAATTGTATAGAAAGGGGTGGAAGTGCCCATATTTTTAGCTAAGTTGGCGCTAAATCATGTTTTAGGGATCATTTTGCTTAAACATTAAAAATGAGTCATCTTAGAATTTTCAGTAATTGATAATGATCAAATGAATTTTTTTCAATTATTATTAATAAAATTATTAAATGATAGCTTCAAATATATGCAAAAATTGTTTTGATTTAATTGAAGTTCATTTTAAATATTATCTAAAAATCAGATTAAAATTATCCCAAAATGTTTGATCAGAAAAAATTATAAAATATTTCATTAAATAAATGTCTAAAAAATTAAAACGAAATCGTTTTACAATAAATTTTTTCAATTCAAACATATTTTCGAACAAATTGTGAACTTTTTTTCAAGTTATCAAAAAATTGCTGCAAATGTTTTATTATAACGAATTGTCATTAATTGATGTCTTCTTCGTTAGAATTTCCATTTTCTTCATTTTTGATATTGAAAATGGTTCGGAATCTTTTGATCTGTTCTTCTGTGAAGTTCAAATGAGGTAGAAGTTCAGCTGATTTTACGCCGTCGGGTATGGTATGAATACTTTTGCAGCATTTGCCGCCAGGTATATATTGGGGCACATTTTCGGGTACGATGTAATCGAAAATCTGCTGTCCGTTCGCCGATTTTATCATTTCCTTGACCTCTTCGGAAACCCAGGCTCTGGTTATTTTCCAGAAGGCGACCATGATCCAGGGCATTTCATAAATTAATACGTATTTAAAACCTTTGGCGAAATGATATGGAAGGACGTGAGTCATAAATCGGGCGAAGTCCATGTCTATGTTGGACAGACCACTATTACTGCAATCAAATATTACGGCCCACTGGCCCTCTGTCGATAAGTCAATTTTGTTGACCTGGTGAGCAAAGAATTCTTTGATCAATTCTATTAGTTCTTGGACTTTGTGGTGAACACAAACTCTGAAGTACAAGAGTGGAAGATCTTCTTTATCGGTCTGGTATTGGAAAATACCACCGATTTTATAGAAATCAGTGGGAAAGTAGTCATCACTTCTTGTGTTGATTCCGAAAGACTTCCGCCATCGCATTGTTTCCGTTAAGTTCTTCAGAGCCAACTCTTCATTCAGGTTATTGGAAATGAGATACCTCTGGACAGTCCAATCAGATTCTCTTACTCTCTGGACATCGCATTCGTCATACAATTGATTATTGGTTTCGTAGTCCTCCAAAAATATTTGTCTAATTTTCAAAATTTTCTCCTCGATCACTATTGTCTTTTTACTGTTCACATCAGCAATTGAAGGCATTTTACATTTAAAATGGAGTTAAAATATGTGATTAAAATACTAATTAATTTGTTAAATATTTTGAGTAAATTAAATGTAGAGAAGTATTAAATTACTATTTAAATAGCAAACACTCATTAAATGGTGGGTCGACTCAAAACTATTGAAAATCAATGTCTTCTTTGGTAACCATTCGCGACCTAATCGTCTATTGAATGGCAATAATCATCGAAAGACTGTATTTTTGTTTATAAAATATAAACATTTAAAGCACTTATCAATAGATATAATACTGAGAAATACTAATAATTGTGTTTCGATTGGAGATAAACACTTGTTTCATATCAAATATTATTAATTTCAAAGTCTAAATGCGAGGAGTTGTGTATTCAGACGCATGTTTTGCATCCATTTCAATTATAATTACAACTGACTTTGAATTTATTTGAGCCCAGTTTGAAGACTGAAAATTAGGTTTACATTTGAATATCGATTCGATAAACAGTAACTGCTGTGGAATTTGTAGCTTTTAGTTGATTGCACTGTTTATTCACTCTTTCAATCAGTTTCTGTTTGTTTTCCGTCCCATTTCGGAGATGTGTCTGATTACACTTTATTATTCATTCTTTAATCTTGTAAAGTTTGTATTGGTATCACCATTATATGACCTAACACACACACACACACACACACACACACACACACACACACACACACACACACACACATTCTGCTAATAATCTGATTCCTGTTTCAATTCCGGTTTTCAATAACACTCCATATTGTGCTCAGTATCGTTTTCACATTACCTTATCTCTTTTTATTCCTATTGAGTAATTGGAGCTTTTATTATAATAGTTATAAAATAGGCGTTGAAGTACCTTATTAGTATTAGTACCACATTAGTATCACCTCTACAAACATTTTGAATGAAATGACTAAACAGGTTCCTATACCTGTAGTAAGGCTATCTATACCCTGCAACATAAAGTCACGGAGAAAGATAAGATTTTTATTTCAATAACTGAAAAACAAATGAGCATGACCCTTGAAAATCACTTTCTTTCGTGTCATAGTTATTGTAAATTTAAATCAAACTCTAAAAAGACAATTATAGTTTTTACCACAAATATAACCCAAATAAACTTAAAATCTGAACATGCTAGGTTATAAAATCTGAACAGGTTATAAATTTCAATGTTTCTCAATATCCAAAGGTATCTATTGATCAATAAATCAAACTTAGTAAAATTATTTGGCATTCCTATTACAGAGCTATTCCTCAAGTGTTACTTTAAACCGTTTAAAAATTTATTGTTAAACATTTATCGAATTATTAAGAATTGAATATACAGTTGTAAACTATAAAATAATTATTATGTAATTGACGATGGTGACATTGGTTATTACGTATGTTACTTGTTGAGTTTTTTGTGTATGCCCTCTGTTTGTCGTTGAAAGTAAGCCTCATATCCGTCCAGTTTTTCCATTAAATTGACGTCAAAACCATTGCCATCGACAGAGAGAACCGCTATCTTTGAATCTTTGAAAATAGCTGTAGTGATGGCTTCGATGGCGAGTCTATTGTTGTTTAGTCTCAAGACTTTCAATCGCTTGCATTCGCATAACTGTTGCGGAAGAACTGATATTTGGTTTTGGTTTAAATTCAATTCAATTGCATTCAAGTCTTCGATTTTTTCGGGAATTTCTTTAATTTGATTGTCAGACAAATCAATGAAATCTATTTTATTGAGTGAAAGCGAACACAACTCTATCGGAAATATTTGCAAACAGTTGTGGGACAGGAAAACAGACCTCAAGTTTCGCAACTCATCAAAACTTTTGGGCAATTGTTTGATGCGATTATTGTCTGCAGAAAACACTTCTAGCTTATTGAGAGCACCGATTTGTTCGGGTAAGTCATTTAACTCATTTGAATCGACATTTAGTCTTTTCAATTGATTCAAAGTCTTTATGTATTCGGGAATTGTTTTGATGTTGTTTTGGGACAAATCCAATGATCGCAAGTTTTGGGGCAATTCTGATATATGAGGAAATGCTTGTAATTTGCATTTGGAAAGTGTGAGGACACCTGTCTTTTTTGCCATCGTCATTTTCGTCTCTTTCACATTAGTTATGGGATTTGTTGACTCGTTTTGTGGATTAGTTTTTTGCATTTGTTTCTTATCTGTCGATAATTTATTGTCTTTTTGTATAACGACTTCTTTGACTTCAAAGTCATTATTCTTTTGCACTTTTATCGCATAAAACACATAATAGAGAAGAATAATAACAAAAACGATAAAAACAACTATTATTAGAATAATCGCCGCTATTATGAAGGGAGACATTTTTTAAGATAGCTTTAAGTGCACTGTGCAGGATCAGACTCAGGAATTCCGGTTCAAAAGTTTGAATTGTAATATGTTTTCTATTGAATAAATAAATATGAGTGAAATCAAATTCAAATTCATTTCACGTGTTCTTAAAATCCATATAAATTTTATTTTATTTTTCTTATATTTCATTTATAAAAATGATCTTGATCTATTTGGAGGCTAAAATAATTTGCTCTAAAACTGATTCTTCAATACAGCTAATATTAGAATAAATTTTTAAATTTACACGAATAAAACCAGGATTTAATTAATTTCAGGGTTTGTGCACATCCTTATCCTGAGCCTACGTTTAGTTACACTGAATTGAGAGCTCCCATCCGAAAAACGGAAAGCATGCTCATTTTAGTATAAATCAAATGCCACTATTTTTTCATTTACCATTGTTTTCAAAAATGTATTAAATTCATTCAAAAACGTTATTCCAAGTGAATGAATGAACTGATTGTCTAAAATGATGAATGCGTTACAGTTTGTTATCTTCATATTCTTATCAGGTATAGTTTAAATGTCACTTCAATTCACAATTAAACTTGACTTTGAAATTATATTTGTTTTTAATGTATTTAAGTTATAATTGAAATCGAGTGCAACGAAAAGGAAAGTTGTGTCAATGAAAAATTGCGTCAATGCAGTGATCGATACAAAACTAATCATCAAATTTACCCAACATCTATTGATGACCTCAAACAATATTGCAGGTTCATTATTTTTGAACTCAAATTCATTGGTTTTTCTTTGAAATACATTTTTTTTAATAATTTTCAGAATTATTGAACAAAAAGATGAGTGTTTTAGGAATAGTTGGATGGAATGTATTTCAGGAGCACAGGAACGGCAGGTAATCACGAGCCGACTGAATGAATCCTCGTCTGATCATTACAGACATATTTGTAATTTGAGCTCAACTTATAGCAAAAGTAAGTCTTTTCCACTCTTTATATACGAATGGAAGGAATTTTGGAATTAATTAATTGAAACCTTGATTACAGTGTTTGTGAAATACGGCAAATGTTTGAATTTAACTGTTTCTGAACAGAATAAGTGTCAGAATAAATACAAACTAATGAATATGCCCAAGTCTGAACTCTTGTCTGCAGTGGGAATCTCCAAAAATAATAGTCTAGCAGAAAATGCGCTAAAATTTAGACAAATTTGTTGGTAATGTTTTGCCGCCAACTCATTAGTTATGGGAATTTATTTCATAATTTTTCCACAATTCTTATCAATTAGTTGGTGGGTCGAATACCAAACCTGCTCCATTAAGGCAGTAGTGGACAGATGTGGTGAGCATGCAGCCCTTCTGGTCAACGAAGAATTCTTCAAAGTACACACCAGTAAAGCCACTTCAAAACTACTCACTTATAAGTCATGTGTACCCCGGGACAACAGCTTCCGATATCCCGTTTGCTTTGTGGACAAACCTATTACACCCGAATCTATTGGACTCACTTTTAGTGAAAATGAAATGTCGATCGAAGACAACAGTAGATTCAGAGACATCGAAGAAACTATAGGTTTGGCCTCAAATCTCACGGATTCCATTCAAATGGAGGCCTCAATCGATTCTCACGATATCTCGTTTTCATCGAATCTAAAAATATCACAACTTTTAAGTTTTATCTTAATTTTATTCATATTTATTAGAACTTTAAATGTTCGTTAATTGATCAAGACAATACTTTTTTTGATAAGAACCATTTATTACTAATTTAATTATATATATTAATCAATAATTTTAAAATTAACATAATATAAATGAAAATTGATAAAGGTCAAATCAAAACTGCTTTGAGCAAATTAGGAAATCATAGACTGTTATTATAAGAGACCCACCACCAATCATTGAGAGATCTCAATAAACCAATGAATCGAATAATTGATTGGATTTCTATTCGAGCAGAAAGTCCTCAACTAATTGGTTGAACTCTTCTGCAAATTCCTGATGAATGTTATGCGAGCCGTACCGGAATCGATGTAATCGTGCGTCAGATATTTGACTCATCAAAAATTTAGGGTGTTCCAGGTCAACTAATGGATCGCAGTCACCATGCAGAATGAATACAGGACTACGGATTAGTTTGACTGTACCCTTGCAGATGTCGTCCACATTGACCTGATAGTGATCCACCAGTTTGGCCCAAAGATCTTGCAATTCGTTTCCATAGACTTTTTCAAAACATTGGCGAACTTTGGGATTCCATACCTCAATGTTCTTGGTATTTAAGAGAGCTATTCTGTTCTCTGGTTTACAATAAGCATAAGCGCCCCAAATGACTGTCTTATTGATAACCGATTGATATTTTATAGCCATTAGAAGAGCAGCCTTTGCGCCGTCACTCCAACCCATCGTTGAATAGAAATTAATTTTCAGCTTCTATTGAATTAATTGTTTTTCATTTGATCATGTTTAGTTGTTGTTCACAAATTCATAAATATTTATTTAACCTGCATCAATTTGGCCGCTAAGTCTGCATCTCTTTGGTAAACATTTTTGTCCCAGTGTCTTTCTGGTGGTCGACTATATCTGTTTTCATTTAAAATTGATTAATATTTACAACAAAATATAAATTATTGATGAGTAGGATCAATTCAAGAATAAAATTCATACCCATATCCAGGTGGATCCCATGCAATCAATGTAAATTTAGAGCGGTCAAAATTTTCTAACTGATCAGTGAAGTCAGTCCTACTCGTACCTCATTTCACAGAATGATATTTAAATGAGTATGAATTTAATGATTTAAATGATGAATACCTAAACCTCCCGGCAATAACAGTACTTTCTCCGGTCCGGTGCCAACCATTTCGTAGTGGATATTCAAACCGTCGATTTCTATCTTTTGGCCCAACATTCTGTTTAGCACTTCCTAACTCTTCAAAGTAATTATTGCTAAATAATTTATAATTTCCGATAAGTGACGACAAATGAAAGGACCTAGTCTAAATACTTCAAAGTAAAAGACACAGACAGACATAGAGTGACTCAAATTAAATTAACTTTTTCTACAGATATCACCCGATTATTCATAACCAAAAATAACATTTTTGCTGACGTTTTATGAGAATTTTGACTCAATTTAATATTAATTTAAAATTCATAGACTTTGTGGAGAAGTTTTCCTCCTTAATAACATTAAGTTTACCGCAATTTGTCAATCATCAAGGCAATTTTTCCAAGAATAATAATATTATTGATAATATAATTCAATAGAGTTTTTAGTAATAAATAAAACAATTCTATGAAATAAATTCGAAAATATTTTTCAAACTATAAAATTACAAATTATTTGTAATTTCCTAAGGAAACTATAATTGAATTAGTACATATCTTTAATGTAAAGTCAATGAAATGACAGACAAATTGTGTAAAATTACTTAATTTGTTTATTGTTATTGAATGTCATTGAGTCGGCTCTGATGTAAATTGGAAAATTGCTAATTAGCTAGGCAACACAATAGAAAACAAGTCTATAATGTGATTAACTCAATCGAATGAGTATGGATAACTGATTTTGTCAATGATTTTCGCAGCAAATCGAATGTAATTTCACTGGAATTAAATTTTCCAATTTGTAAGTGAACTTTCTTAATTATAATTTGCAATTTACTAATTTACAAAAGTAATAATAATAAGAATCAATCATTTTTTACAAACCTTTCTTTTTTTAACGAGTTATGGCAGCCTATTGTGCCAGGCTAATAAGCTTCACTCTCAATGCCTTGTTTATTTTAATTAAAATAAAGGATTGGTTTTAATTAAGAATTAAGTCAATTAAGTTTTTGTGAGCTCTAAATAATAAACTTTATTTCAATTAATTATAATTTTACAAATGATTTACACATTTATTAAAATAATATTAATATTCAAATCAAATACGATTTATGAGTAAATGATTTGAACTTTTCATCCAATTATGTGTTTCAAAAAAATTGTTCAAAACTTTAAGTAATTTTCGAATTTTCTTTTGCTTCAAATATAAGTGCAATCGATTTGATTCATCTTTAGGTCAAATATAATTGAATTCCAACAGAAAAATTATCAGTGAAAAAATGGTTACTTATTTTCATAGGTGAATAATTTTGTGTCAAACAATGTTATCAAAAATTCGCAGAGAATTTCAAAATTTTTAAATTACGAATGAAATCTAAATTCATTTAAAAATCATCAGAAAAACTGTATTTTCCAAATAAGATACAATCAGTGAAAAAGCGAATTGCGGTTCAAAAAACCTTTATAACTTTTGAGTGGGTTACATGATTTCCAAAATTTTTTCACCAAAATATAACAGGATAATATAGAATTTTAAAACATTAAAAATCAAATGCAA
>JAQGCS010000370.1:0-24431 GCA_034702105.1 Fuscozetes fuscipes
AAAGTATGCATCATGGAGATTAACATGGTGTTTTCAAATTCAATTTATTGGAGTAAACGTTCGATTACATTCCAATTTAATGTGTTTAATTGAAAAGAATATCCATCTTAATTTTCGAGAAAAATCATATTTTAAATAAAATATTGAGATGGGAGTCAATATTTTCAAACTTAGTTAGTTCATAAAGTTACAGTTCACTCTTTTTTAAAATTGTGTCAATAAATTGATTGTTATTAAATTTGACGATGGTGCAGTGGCGCAGTGCATTCCAATCGTCAGAGTTAGGCAGTCTGGTTAGTGCTCAAAGGGAGACCACCTGCTAATCAGAGCTATCTCCAACTTTCTTCTACCCTTCTTCCACTTTCTTTGTACACTCTCTTTATTGACAGCACTGATTAAATGAGTGATTCCTCACAAATGAATATTTCTTAATTAAAATTTCATTAATTGCATACAAAAATTGTATATAAGACCGATGTCTATGAAAATCTTCAAATGAATAATAGAATGGCTAACAATTCTAGAATATCAATAATAGATTTAAAAACATTGTTTACAAGTTTGTACATAAATTTGTTTGCAAGACTGTGTGTGTTCTGATTGGTTATCCATTTGATTGAATGTATTGTGTATTTAGTGACGACACTATTGAGTCATTATTCAAATTTTGTCAAACAATGCGTTCACAATATGTAAAAAGTATATCGTTTGTGTTAAATAGAATGTGGACAGGGCGGTCATAAATGTAAAGTATAACTTGCAAAGTCCGCCACACTCAAATGTTATACAAGAATCAATTTCAAGAGGGAAACACTGAACTTGGTTTAGGATAGTGTTTACAAGGGAAAAACATTTTATTATTTTTCATTGAATTATTTTATGATAATTTTGATTAAATAAATACTAAGAATTGAGACATTCATATACTCCTTGTTGATTTATTATTTGAAACAAAATTTTATCTCAACCCGTTTCCGAAATGTGGCACAACTTTGTTCACTTTGTGGGTCTCTCGCTGTCACACTGTTTTGTCTATTTCAATTTTGAATATATTTTTGAATAGCTCATTTGATGCTCAATCGAGTGGTACCGGGGTCACGCATATCTAAAAATAAGCGTTTGGCTGAAGATAAGATTAATTAAACTTTAGAATGATCAGTAGTATAATTTAATTGATAAATTGTAGCTTGATGCATTTAAAATGGGGTTTAATAATTTGGTTTGAAGTGATATATAATTGAAGAGTAATTATGAGTTAATAATAAGATTCGGACTCCAATTCAGTGCCTCCTCAGGACCTAGTTTTGCGATCAGCCAATAAACCATTAACTTTGAATACAACGAAACCGAAGTCCAATCACATCAACATAAATATCAAATTAGAAGTGAGAGAGGCTGAGAGGATCAAGCTCATTTGCAATACAAGCAGTGCAAGCAAACCGCCAACACAAATCAAATGGTTCAAAAATTCAGCCCCAATCTCAAAAGGTATTATTCTTTATTTTATTCAAAATTTAATGTGATCCAGCAAATCTTTTAATCAATAGACAGAGCTCTCAAATGATGCGAATTATTTGTGTTTTTTAAGCATTACTTTCGCAAAACAAAGAGCTCTTCTTTTAATGACTTTTACTGAGTATTGTTTGAAAGACTGGACATAAAATCTATAGAAGAGTTCATTTTATTGATATTGAGTTTGGTTTCGGTTTTGTTTTTCAAAGATAGCTATTCGACAGAAATAAGAGACGGTTTGGGATCGTTTGGTAAGCTTTCGGTCAGTTGGAGTGTTGTCAACATTTATACGAAACTCGATGATAATGGTATTCATTTTAATCCAAATTTGACGACCGATTAAATTGAGTTCAACTGACTGTACAGGAGTCAAATATAGTTGTCAGGCAGAACACCCGGCGCTAACCAAACCAATAAAATCGAGCATCACTTTAAGCGTTCTCTGTATGTCTTCTGATTGATAGCCATTTAACACAAATTAGGCGTAACTAATGTTTTTTGATTTGATCTGAGATCCACCCGGTTTACCAACAATAGAGGGATACACATCTGGAGATGTGATTAGTGTCGGCGATACTCTGCACTTGGCCTGCATTAGCTTTGGTGGCAATCCTTTGGCTAAACTGTAGATTCTCTTTGCCTACAATTTGTTTGATTCAATTAATTAAGACTTATTTTGCTCATAGGATCTGGTACAAAGAATCTCAAGAAGTCGACAATACGTACTCAAGCAGTGGTGGCCGCGAGTCAACTAATATTTTCTCGTTTACTGTAAGCCCGAGTGATAACAATGCAGTTTACAAATGTGAGGCCACTAATGATGTCACGACTCATCCTTTAATTGCATTCACAAAACTCAAAGTGTTGTGTAAGACATTGTTTTTCAGCTCTCTTTGCCCACTCCATTCCTATTCCATCCCCACTCTATCACACGTTTCCAAAAGATTCCTTAAATATTCAAATCTAACCCCTATTTCATCGATCAATGATTGCGTTTAAGATTATATGTATGGTCTTTTCTGCCGTTAAGTAAATGAACAGTAATTTCAATGATTTCTTTTCTTATTATTGCCATAAATATTGGAGTTTGGGTTAAATCGCTATAACTTAAAATTAAACATATTTTTCAGTTCCTGCGGTTAGAGTCGAAATAATTGGTCCAAAAGAGGGAAAAATCGGGGACTCAATCACTTTAATGTGTCTGGCCGGACCCGCCAATCCTAGTTCAGAGGTTTCGTGGAATATTGATGGTGAGATTATTCACAATTATTTTTGCCTTTCATGGATACAGCGTTTAAATTGGGAAGGCATCTTTTGGGGATTTACATTAAATTGTTAATTTTTAAGACAAAAGGTGTAAATCACTAATAAATAGGTCACACATTCTTCTAAATTAGAGTTCCTTTCAATCGATAATTGATTCCTAATCCCAATCTCTTACTATCGTAGGCATTTTAATATGATAAATAAGCTAGCTAACTCAAATGATTCGACTAAAACAGAAGAATTGAGTCATGCGTTTGACAAGCCATCGATCATAGTCTTGATAGGGCAGTAAACGACTAATTTAAGCTATCAATATTTTATGAATAAATGTCATACATTTTTAAGTTTTTAAGTAATTTTCAGAATATTATAGCTGTAATGGCCTCTGAATCGTATGAATCTTTCTTCTTATATAAATGACCAGGTTTCTTATGTTGGAAGCATAACATTAGTTGACTAATAAATTGAGTGAATTATAGAAATGAATTCAATTAATTAGTGTCTCTCTTAGAGCTCACAATAGAACCGAATGTTTTCAGATAAGAGCTCATCGAATATGACTCAAAGTTTTCAATAATTATATTTTTGATCCGCTCTTAACTCTTCCGCATTATTCAGATCTTCAACTAATTATCAAACATCTAATTAGATGCAATTGTGTTGCCCCTAACATTCAATTCAATTATCACCGTACATACTATTGTTAACAGTTTGAGTGGAGTAAGATCAATCAAACAGAGAAAAGAGTCAAGAGCCAAAATACTTATCAGAAATGATACTTTTGTGAAATATGTTGGAAATGTTAGAAATTCAAAATTATTGGAAAAATGAATTTAAGAGAAGAAAATAAATAACTTTTTGGATAAAATGCTTTTTTTGCTCAAAGTATTGCTCAAAGCACTCACAACTCACTCACAAATATTAAGTCCTATTATTGGATATTCTGTTTCAGACTCGAAAAGCTCTTCGAATTTGACTAAGTGCACAATTTATAGTGATTTGAGCTAGGTTCAACTAACTCTAGGCATTAAAATGATGTGTTCTATTCTAGCTCATCCAATGTTCACAAATCGATTTTTCAGAATATAAATTGTATAAAATGAATATATTATAAATACATTAATTGATTGAAATTATTTAAAAGTTGTTGTCATGCGTTGACTGGACATCAAATTCGATTTCTTATAAAATGATTAATAATTTAAGTGATTTTTACAATTTATTATTTTGATTGTAAGGTCGAGAGGTATTACCTGTAAATACCTGGTCTTTGGAGACGAAAGAAGGCTGGATGAGTGGCTCTAACATTACTCTGAGTATTTCGAGTCAGGATCACAACTCAAAAGAAGTGTCCTGTTTTGCAGTCTCTCAAAGTTTGGGCGAAACAATCGTTCAAACATTTAATGTCGACATTCTTTGTAAGCATTAAAACATAACTCACTTTAAAACAATTGTCATTAGATTTAAATCGAATAAAAATATCATTTATCATATATTTTCTCTGATCTAATGGACAGACCCTCCCGGAGCGCCATATATTATTGGATATGAAGAAGGCACAAACTTAGCGGCCGGAGAACTGTATAGATTTAAATGTGAGTGTTGTGCAAAAGATTGCCTATCATTTGGTTTTGTATGCATTTATCATTTAAAATGTGTCAAAAGTAGACAAAATCTAATTTAAAATCTACTCTTTTTTGGAAGAAAACCTTTTGGTTCTCATGAATTATTCATATGAAAAATTTTCATCAAATTATATCAAATGGTTTATGAATCGGATCAATAGAAATGATATTTTCATCTCAAACATTTCATCAATTATTTCTCCGCAATTCTACTGATCTCATATTATACCAATAATAATAACAATAAAACACGCACATGCCAAATTAATTGTTTTAAGAACAAAAATAATTTGATCTTTCACAAATAGCTTAACCGATATATTTTCATATGTGAATAAAGTTCATAAATAATGGAGAATATGACGGAATCCAATTCACATTTGTTTTGCAAATAAAGAATATCCTATTTATTCCACTCGAGAGGCATCAGATGTTTGCAAAATTCAAATAATTATTTAATCACTTATTTAGTTTCAAACCTTTTTTTGCAAAATTGCTTTTCTTTTTATGAATCTTTTGTTTGAAAATTCAGTTCAAAACAAAATGAAATCCAAAGTTTTAAAAATACTTCACTAAAATGAGCCAAACATTACTTTTCTGCTTCCGATTTCTCTCATTTATTCTTAAAATTAAGTAAAGAATTGAGCTTAAAATAATCACCAGTATCAATTCATTTTATTATTTTTCAACAATTATAAAAATGAAATATCTTTAAGACAGAACGTTTCATTCAGAAATGTATGGCGAATAAGGCTTTTGATTGCCGTCATAAGTCCTAATGTATAGAAGTAATGAAAGGGACGGATCATTCTAATGACTCAAAGATTCTTGAAAACCAAAACTGTTGTGTAACTAAAAGTTAATGTAATGGGAAGGGAGGAAATCCGTGATTAGCCTTTTATTTGAATTCACAAATAATTATCGTCAGCTTTGATCTGAATTCAATTTAAACTTTTTTTGCAAATAAAAAGCAAATCAAAGCCAAGAGTTTCTAAATTCTTTGTCTAAAAAAAGGTTTAATTAAATGTATTGAAATATAATTAAAAGTTTGAAATATTTAATTGACAGGCGTTTCAATGGGAGGCAATCCTTTACCTACACTTCGGTGGCAAGTGATGAGTGTTGGGACCGATGCAGTTCTTGATAGACAAATAAGTGCATTAACAATAATCAGTGGAAGTGGAGTTTCCAGTGAATTAGTGATAAGAGCACAGTCTTCTGATAGCGGCGCCATTTACAAGTGCGAGGCGTCAAATGCGGCCACTTCCAGACCATTGACCACTTCAATCAAACTTTCGGTCTTTTATATGACAGACGCGGTTACCATCAAAATGAAACCAAAATATCCAAAAAATGGAGAGACTCTTAGTCTGGTTTGTGATTCCGGTCCCTGTAATCCGATGTGTGATCTCTTTTGGAATAAAAATGGTATTAAAATTAATGGTCTGTACGACGGGGTATCAGAAATGGATATTCCTTTTGGTGGTAAAAACACCAGAAATAGACTGCAATTGGATGTTAGCGCCAAAGACGACGGAAGTGCTATCATTTGCGAAGCCTTTAATCAATTGCTCAACAAATCGATCGCTTCTAATGTTACTCTTCGAGTCTTCTGTGAGTTTTGAATAATTAAATTACTATTCCATCGATTCTTACGTTTAAATGTTATCAAAGATAAGCCCGAATTTGTGGCACCGCCTCTTCAGAAGTTTGATGTAATTGAAGGCTCAGATATTAGCGTTAATCTGAGTGCTCGAGGCAATCCATCACTCATATCTTATGTGTGGACAAAAGACAGCCTTCCTCTGTTCGATATATCCGACACAATAACGACAACGATGTCTAACTCACTAATAACTCATAGATCAAACCAAAGACTCCATCACTTGATAACTGAAGCATCGGTATTGACCATTAAAAATGTGTTTAGAGAAGATGCCGGTGAATATGACTGCCAGGCATCTAATAGTGAGGGTTCGGCCAAAACTACTATCTTAATAAATGTTTTGTGTGAGTACTTCTCTAATCAAATCAAAACTTAATTTAATTAAACATTTTGTGCTAAAGTCGAGCCAATTATTGTGGACATATCGAAGAATATATTTGTTGATCCTGGACAATCTGCGTCTCTCTACTGTATGGCTGTTGCGAACCCAATGACTGATGAATTGATTGAATGGAGAAAAGAGGGAAAGACTAATCTGATGAAAGACAGTAGAATTAATGTAAAAATCGAAAGGGGAAGGTCTACGCTATGGATTTCAAATGTCAGTCCTGAGAAGGATGTGGGAGAATATGAATGTCGGGGTTTGTATTTGACTCTAAGCTTTTAAGCAATAATATTCTTATTCTGATATCACATAAAAGAATTTGAAAATCTCTTATTTTAATGGAACGCTTCTAAAGTGGATTTTTATTGAAGTCTTCTCTCATTCGTGTCATTATTGAAGTAAAATAAATGTCTGGTAATTGATATTATTATTTTATTCTAGCAAACAATGGTATCGGAAAGGAAGCGCTGCAAAAAGTGATGCTTTTTATAAAAACAAAACCAAAAATTATTGCAAATATGACGACAGAAATAGTTGGCACAGAATTGGCAGAGAGTGTCAAATTAGTGTGCAGTGCTACCGGTGTTCCTAATGTTTTCTTCAAATGGATGGTCGATCAGACTGAACTTGTGAGCTCTGAGAACGAACTCCAGGGTAACAATAATATCAAATATTTTGGGTATAGTTTGGAGAGAAAGCAAATCTCTGAGACTGTATTCCAGAGCGCACTGACTATAAAACGCATAACTGATAGGGAACTGAATAAATCATTCAAATGTATTGCACACAACCAAAAGGGAGAGACAGAAACAGACATCAAATTAAGAAAACGTGGAAAACCTGATCCGCCCAACGATATCAAAGTGATTAATATGACCCACAACACTGCTTTCTTAACTTGGAGCCCAGCATTTGATGGAGGAGTCAAACAGTCCTTTCGGATTAAGTATTACAAAATCCAAACAAACAATTATGAGGTGAAAGAGACCGACAAAAATTGGATTCTAATCAAGGAATTAGAGACGGGTTCGCACTATGTTTTTGATGTCTTTTCCTTTAATGGTTTCGGAGAAAGTGATCGGAAGGACACAAACAGTTCACTATATGTGTGGACGTATGCAACAGAATTTGATTCCAGTGAACTACTCATTGATGGACTAAATGCAGTCAACTCTAACCCAAACAATAAATCTGTTTCGACAATAATTATGATAATTGTCTTTGTTTTGGGACTCATTCTAATCATATTAAATGCGAGTCTTGTTATCTGTTATCTCAAATGGAAAAAACACATTCAAAGTCGAAGAAATGATAAAATAGCAAAACATAAGTCGAACGGCACACCCATTCTTATGAAAGCTTTCAGCGAAGAAGATATGGCCTTAACGGCGAATCTAATGCCGATCTCAGACCAAACAAACAAACGCTGCGAAGTTCTTCTTATGACAGAATTAGACTCTTCTTCGTCGTCGTCTTTGGCACAACCAGTGGCTCGCGTTCTGCTCACCGATTGCCACAACTCTAATGCAATCAAACATTTATCATTAGAGACAGACAATTGTCCTGATATAATCAAAAACCCAGTCATAGATGTAAGTAATCATAATTACATTCCATTCCTGCTCTGTCATTACCTTTACTATAATGGCATGTGCAAGCTCTCAGCCAATAACATATGCAAACCTTTTATTAATTTGAGTTTTACAAGTATGCGATTTCACTGGAATATTAAATTTATCAATGATTCAAATCATACAAATCTTTTTCTCATTTCTTATTTGAGAAGTAAGTGATAAAAGAATTTAAGAGAATATCGACCGAAACATAATTTAATCTCTTGTTTAGAGATTTGAGAAAATATTTGCCCATTTTATCTAAAGTCTAGGTTTGCTTTTGTGATGAGTTGACTGAGCTTGACATAGCTTGACTATGCCTCCCCTATGCCTCCACTATCGCCTGACTGCTGTGTTGATCGATAAAAACTAGTGAAATAAAATTTATTTGATTTGTCAGAACAATGTGATGGAGTCTACAAATTATGGAGACTTAAGTCGACAACAAATGAATAATTATTGCAATAATATGGAAGCTGTGAATAACACAAATAATCCAATGATTTACAGTCAGAATAATAGAATTCAAACACAAAATTCCGAAAAATTTCAATTGAAGTCTATATTGAAAAATGGAAGCCTTAAAAAACAAGAGATTCATCTGCTTTGATGTCAAACTCAGATCAACTTTCAGACATTAATTCACCCATCTCTCTTTATATTTTTATATAAAATGGAAATTTTGCTCATATTTTGTTAATAAATAGCTTCACTTTAGAGTTATGTGCCTTAACTTAGATTTGATTTTTGACAATAATTTACGACAATTTCTATTTATATGTAATTATATCTAAAAATTTAATAAATTTTAAAATAAGGAAATTATAACATTGTTTGGAAGCGATCCGATGTCACCAAATGGAGTAATGCATTCACTCAAATCAATTTCAATGATTGGATGAGAATTTCATTCAAAGATCATATTCTCGATTGGATTGAAGTCGACATTCAGTAATGTTCGGCTCATTTAATAATTGATGCGATGATTTCAAATCATTACTTGAATGAAATGACCAGTTCTGTGCTGAAACACTGCCTGACATTTGCCGGGAGTATCGGTTTTTACTTCTTAGAGACACTGATTTCAAAGGCTTCACGTTTTGTCCCGATTTTTGATTAGTCTTCGAACAACATTTGAATTTTGAGAAACAAATCATTGATATTAGAAATAGTTTTGTTATTATAATGAAAATACTGCCGACAATTGTGACAACTTTTGCCACTAAAAGAGTTTTTCGCGTGAAATCAGAGCTCGAACTGGAGATCACTCTCAATATTATTCCGATTGAAATCAAGAATAAGCCAAAACAGGAGAAGCCTATTGCTAGATGACACCAAATCTGACGGTTCAAACACATCGTATTGAATAATTCATTTCATCAAAACTTATGACGAATTCAGGGATTCTTCAAATTTATAAACCGTTGAAACAATATTCTGTCGAAAAGTCATTAAAATTTGTCAAAACTCAATATTAGGCAAAAATATCTTTTTCTCGAATAAAACATTTCTTATTTGAGTTTAATATATGTTTAATAAAGAAAACGAAAATATAAATCATTAGTGAACTGAAATTCTCGCTTACATTCACTTTTATGAGCCATAAAACAATGTCTGTTTTCAAGTGTTTCACCAGAGCTCACAATTAAACAGATTTTCGTTTTGCACTTCACTTCTGTATTGACTTTATTTCATAAGAGATAAGCACAAATCTATAACAAAAAAATGTCATTTTTCCAAAACAAGTGTATATTTCTTTTTGTTTTGTCGTTTGATTTAGAATTTATTTTAGAATACATTTTCAATTAGACATTGAATGCAAACGACAGTCATTTCGACAATTGTTTTAAATATTGATATTACAGTAAAATCATATGTGAATATTCCGCATCTAACAATTAATATGCTAGAGTAAAGCGAGTCCAAAATGGAAAATGCCTCCCTGTTATTGACTTACCCCTGCGGCTCATTGTGTGAGGCATTTAGAGTCATATATGCTTCACATTGCTTATTTAAATAACTGGGAGGCATTTTTCATTTTGGACTCACTTTACTCTAGCATATTAATTATTAGATTTCGGCATATTGACATATGATTTAACTGTATGAGCACAGGTACTAGTAAATCAACAATCTTCCTATATATTTTGAAACTCAATAGAATTGCATAATTGCCAAGCTAACACAAAAATTAAATAGACTATTAACTTTGGTTGGAAAATTTGTGCAAATCATACTGATAATTTAATTATTGGTTTCTAAGTTTGTGAAAGTGCACTCTGGCGCAGGTGGTCTTATCTATTAAAAAGGGAATTAAAATAATCTGTAAAATTTATGGATTTCCTCTTGTGCTTGATAGACTTGTGTTCTCACATTCAAATAGAATGCTACTAATAGTTGACAAACATTTTCTCACATTATTGTAAAAAAGAAGGTATTAATTATTGAAATTACTTTCTATTCACTTAAATTATTTACAGTATATGTGGATGTCTTATGATCTGTAATTTATGTGTTCATTAAATATGCTTGGCAATAGGCCATAATCGCAGACCTCACGTGCCGTAAAATATTGGAGATATGTGAGTGAAATGTGTGCCACAGATCTTTGAGTATGTGATAAGTAAGAGTGTGAGTATGACCTGGGAAGAAGACCTTATACCAAAGAACTCATGCAAGGCTATCAGAAGAGTAGTACCTATTAGAGGTGATGGCGCCGATGCCTACATACCAATGAGAAATGTCAAGAGTGCATTCACACCATCACTTCCTAACACTATGACCAAGATAGATTACATATTGAGTCAGTTATACTAGATATTGAAATATCTATATGTATGATCAAACTAAACAAAAAAAGAAAATAAAAATGAAAAATGTCTTGGGCAAGTTAAATTGATTTCAAATAGAATGTGTGCCTTACTTATTTCAATAGTTTATTCTTAAGATTTAAAATGTAAAATTTAACACGAACAGATTTAAGGATTAAATAATTATAAATATATCGTTCAATTATTATATTATCTTTAAATTCATTGATTATTTCATTGACCAATTTCTTGACTTGAATGAATTTTTATTTCATCAAGTTTCTATTTCATATTTTAGAAAGTAGCTTTTTTAAAAAAAATAAAATTGATGTCCGAATAAATGCGGTCCCCCCCCCCCCAAAAAAAATCCATAAAAAATATCCATAAACTATAATTCCATAGAACATCTAAAAGTGAAATCTAATACAAAATTGATGAAATATTTTACTTTAAACTCCATAAATAAGCGTGATACAAAAATGTTGCTAAAAAATATACGCCTAGGTCCCCACATAGGTAACCTAAGAATCATTTTTCGCTAACATTTTTGTATTATGTAATGAAAAGAATTAAATAAACTTTGTATCAAATAAATCAAAAGTTTACTTAATTCTTTTCATATGTTTATGAAAAGCAGTGAAACTGCAATCAATTCGCGTGATTGGCATCAATTTGATAAAATTCTGACTAATTATTGTGAAAGGTGATACTTTATAAATTATAAGTATCTACTAAATAGCACAAATTAAATTTAAACCAGATAAAATATTAAAATGCATCAAAGATAAAATTTTATGATAGAATTTTTTATAGAGTTAAACGCAATGATCTGGTGTTTTGTCTTTTTATGTATTTGTAAATTACAGTCCAATTCCAGTTGTGATAAAATTTTTACCTAAAACCACCTAACACAACAGGGAGTAACCACAATTTCTTAAACAATTCAAATACAGAGATTTAATAATGTGCTTGAGTAATAATTTCGCTCTTTTTACTAGTTATTTTGAATAGTAATCATTTAATCTACTTGGGTTTTCAATTTTTAATAGATATCACTTATATTCAAGTATTCAGAGAAACTTCAAGTGTGTTGTTGTGGAAATTTTCTAATTGGTTTATGTACACTTTGAAAGGTATAATTTTGATAGATAAGTATCATAAATTTGATAGAACAATTTTTTATACATTGGTACAATAAGTCCCAAAACTTCCGGCATAGCTAATGCTTAGTCTATGAGAGCAAAAGCCTATACAGATAAGACTCGTTATTGAAAACAAGTGGATTATTTTAATTCAAACTTATCCATACTTTTGATAAGATAGTGAATCAAATGACTAAAAACATTAATTTAATTCATTTCTATTTTGAGTTTCATTCAAAGACAATTGATATGCTTTGGTCTATTGAAGTAAAAATTTTGATAATTGGCATTTTTTCTCCGAAAAAAAGTATATCAAAAGTAATAAAAGAACCTGGACAGAAAGATTGTGTTGTACCATCGCTTGTGAAGGACATCATATTGAACCATATATGAGATAATTTTTTAACTTATTTTAATAAATTTAATTAAATTCCATTTTATAAAGAGCGTAAACTGGGACTTATTGTATAGTGTTGTACGAGAAAACATATCGTTTATACTTGTGTGGCGAAACTCTGACCACAAATTTAGTGACAATAAAAGTAAAATTAGAAACAAAATAATTTTTTATAATTTGTAATTATTTATTAAAGTTTGTAAAAAATTATTTCACACTACAAAACGTTACAACAGAAAGTAATCTGCACTATTTTCTTAGGATTTAATACTTAACAACAAAAAAATCTGACAACAGAGAGGTTTTCGGGGTTCACCACAGTGAGATTTTAAAACATTAATCCTATGGGTGTAACTCCTAATCAAGCAATACACAAATGTCGACAACTTGGAAATTAGACTGTATTTATTTCTTTTGATATCAAATCAAATATTTATTTTGAAATCAATTGAAAACTTATGTAACAGTAGAGTCATAAGTCCTTCATTCAATTTATCGAGGTTTACACTAAAATTGATGGTTTATTGGCACCCAAATTATATAAATAATCAAACTCCAATCATTTTTTATTAGGAGTAACCAAGATACCATAATTAGACTGTGTATTACAAGTTATAATTTACAACAACAATGTTTCGATAAAGGTCAGTTTCACAAATAAATATAAATTAATCATAATTTTGACATTTATTTAATTTTCTCATAAATTGAGCAATTATAAAAATGAATATTTTTCAGAGAAGAGAATCTTGGCACTCTCTTATTCAAAATTAATAATCTGTTTATTTTCTTAATCAACGGAAAGTTTGTCTTTTTTTCTGATAAAATATAAGTCTTTCGTTTCATTACTTAATTTTGATTAATATTTTCAATTAATAATTGAGGAGAAGAACCAAGAAGTTTACTAAAAATCAATTCAATTGAGACAAATATAGTAAGTTGAAAAAACCTTTGCGTATATTTGATATTATATTTTACTGAAATGTGCAAGCATAAATATTGAAGCCAATGAAAAATTTAGACTTAAATAAACGATGTGTTCGTTAATTTTAAATTGCATTTCGAATTAAATTAAATCAAATCAGAATCCAGACACTAATCCTTTAAATGTTTCTAGCACGCTAATTCCACTATAAAACTAACCCACAATTTCTTATCTTAGAGTTCAAAAAACAAGCTGGAATTCTAGATTTTAAATTATAATTTGATCTTGTGAGAATATTTTAGAGGAATATTGAGAGTAACAATTTGACACTGATCATATAATATTCTGAATATCAGATCAATTGAGAAAAAACGTATTTTGTGTAAAGAAATGTATGAAAAATAGAGAAACATATGATTTGAGTTTATTTCGTATTTAATATTTTGTTTTCTTAACTCATTTAATCTTTTGAGACGTTTGACTCAATTTGAGCTAAAAATAAATTAAAACCATTTTAAAGAAATCCATAGAATTGTGAGTAAACGTCAAAATTGTTCCCAAAATTGTTTTCCTGTTATTCGGGAAATAATTGGAAATACGTATCAAAATGTTATCGCATTTGAACTAAAGTTGAATTTTTTAATCTTTTGTTTTGTTTGTGTGAAGACATAGCCATCAGTCGATCAGACAATGAATTCGAGCGATAATTTTGATGACAATGAGACCGAAGAGATCGAAAACATAGACAATAATATCAATTCTGTTGAAGACGACGACGAAGAGGAAGAAGAAAATGAGGACTACAACGACGTCCGCTCCCAATCAGGAGTTTTCAAAGAGATATCTGCGCCCTATTCTGTCCCACACTATCCCATCGAACTCGAAGAGCAACGCTTACAAATGGCACTCAAAGAACTCGAAGAGAGGACTCATACCACTGAAGATCAAAGTGAGTCCATTCGACTCATTCAACAAAAATGCGGTCACTTTTCATATGAAACAGAACTACAAATACTTTACTCATTTAAAGCATACTTTTCCTAATATTCGATAAAATCTATTGAAAATTAAACATTTTTCGAACGCTTTAACTCTAATAACTAATAACTAATAACTTGTACCTTTTATGAATGAGAATTCTTCTCTCTATTTCTTTAAAATACTTTAATCTATTGCTAAGAATTAGACTCACTTTAAGTTTATTTTGAATGTTTTCAACAGAAGATGCTGTGACTGATGTGATGACACCCAATGAGGAAGTGCCTCAAAGTGACTCTCAAAATGACTTTCAGAGAGTTTTTATTTCCGCTAATGAGATGCACTCGAATTCGGCGGTAAGCTTGGTAAACATTTGCCAAATTCCAATCATTAGAATCGTTTAAATTAATGAATATTTTATAAAAGATTTCGATTGAAGAGCAAAATGTATCGAAAAAAAGTTTACGTAAATCTCTTCGACTACGAGAGCGATATATGAGAGAATCTCAGCAAAGCTTTTGTGAAACAACCCGTCATTTCATTAACCAAACGTCTAAAACGCAGACAACACCCGAAACTGGTGAGTCCTCCAACTCGTTTAGTCTTGCATTTCTCCCGAAGGTTTTGCACTCGAACTCTAAGAGACGGCCCTTTCATTTGGCTTTGAGTCCAATTCGCGTTCGCTATCACTGTAAAGGTATTAACGGTTTGCAGTGGAAAACAAGTATAGAAACAAAACTAACATCAATAGAGCCAACCCTCAAATAACTCACTACTCTTCAATTATCTAATTTGTTTCTATTAATAGTGGATTACGACGAACCACCCGTCATATCAGACCCGTGGAGTACATCTCTTCCAAAGGATCTTAATTATAAAATACGGATAGAGGAGGGGGTTATCCATTGTTACAAAAGCGACGAAGATTTGGACGATGGAAGGCGTATGTATTTATTCCTTCCTTTTTTCATTAGATTAAACCCATTATACCCAATGAATAGGAGCCCCGTTTCCGGTGACGTCATTCAATCAGTTTATTGATGACATGAAATTCTTGTGTCGAACCATAACTGACGGACCGCTTAAATCATATTGTTTTAAGCGTTTGGCGTATTTGTCGCACAAATTCCAATTACATGTGCTGTTGAATGACTTACAAGAACTAAAAGCTCAGAAGCAGGTCCCGCACCGAGACTTTTACAATGTGCGCAAAGTGGACACCCACGTGCACGCGGCCTCCTGTATGAATCAGAAGCATTTGTTGCGCTTTATTAAGAAGACGATCAAAACCAGGAAAGACGATAAGGTGTGTCTCGAAAACGGCAAACCTATGTCTTTGGAACTGGTGTTCGATTCTCTGAATCTGACCAGCTATGATCTGAGCGTTGATATGCTGGACGTGCATGCTGACAGAAACACCTTTCACAGATTCGACAAATTCAACTCTAAATACAATCCAATCGGTGAAAGTCGTTTGAGAGAAATATTTCTCAAAACAGATAATTATATTAATGGCGAATATTTCGCCGGAATTCTAAAGGTTTTGATCCTTTCTCTTGAATTTTATTCTTTCGAAATGTTTGTCACTTAAACTCTGACTAATTGTTCACAAATTACTTGATTTATATTTAATTTTCGATTATATTCTCAAAGGAAGTAATGATGGATTTGGAGGAATCAAAGTATCAGCAAGCAGAACTCAGGTATTTTTACCAAGTCTATTTGCGATTCTATTTATCTAACGTAGGCTTTCGATTTATGGCCGGAACCCCAATGAATGGGATTCATTGGCCAAATGGGCGCTTAAGAACAATGTGTATTCGGATACCGTTCGTTGGATTATTCAAATCCCACGACTTTAGTAATTATTAATTAATATATTTTAATGGAAAAGTGATTTTGTCTTCAATCTCATAGTGATGTCTATCGCGCCAATCAATTGGTTGAAAACTTTCAACAAATGCTCGAAAATTTATTTATGCCATTATTCGAGGCCACAAATAATCCCAATTCTCATCCGGAACTTCATGTCTTTCTCCAATATGTTATTGGAATCGATTCGGTCGACGACGAGTCCAAACACGAAAACCCTTTGTTCGATAAAGAGATACCTTTACCCCACAAATGGACTGATGGAGAGAACCCGCCCTAGTATACTTTTAATAAGTTAATCATTGAATCCAAGTTAAATCCCTTTTCTTTATAGCAATTATTACTTATATTATATGTACGCAAATATGTGTGTCCTCAACCATTTCCGAAAGTAAGTCATTCATAGCTTTTTTCATTCATTACCTATATACCCCACGGGAGGAGAGGGGGTATACTCCATATATTGAACAATGTGAAACTAGTTTTCTCAAATTTTGCACGTTTCCATATGGAATATGCACGGTAATATTTCACATTAGTATGATGCTCAAAATGGCTAACGTCAATCGCTAATCGTCATTTTGTATTGTATAAGGTGATATTTCTAAATTTAAACCTAATATAGCTAAATCATGTTTTATTAAAAATGACTGACATATTTGAAGGGTATTTAGGGGTGATTTACATATAAGGAATGAAACGAAATGATAGACTAGGATTTGAAAAATGATTTACTGGAGAACCATAAGAGCTATTGGTGTGAGATGCGGACATTCGTTGGCCAAACTCATGCCCAGCAATTTACCCAAACTGGGAATATGTGTTAGCACTGGTTCTCGATGTGTGAGCTTTTAACCGGTAGCTATTATGGTTCTTCAATAAACCACATTTCAAATGCTAGTCTATCATCATTTTGACTCTTATAGAAAGCTAATATAAACTAACCAGGAATCTAAATGTAATTAAAGTGATTTATTTAAACTGAAAGTCAAAATGGTGGGAAAATGACTGATATTTGAAAAATTGGGACAAAGAATCTCAACATTGAATTGATATATTAGTTGCTTGAGGGAAGAATAAGGTTGTTCCATCACCCAGAAATGTAGCACCGGATGGAGTATACTAAGGTTTTTCGGTAATTCATTTTCTTATCTTTTCAGAGAAAGGGGTTTAAACACATTTGTTTTGCGCCCCCATTGCGGAGAAGCGGGAAATATCCAACATTTGGTCGGAGGCTTCCTATTGAGCGAAAACATATCTCATGGTCTGTCACTTCGGAAAGTTCCAGTCCTCCAATATCTCTATTATTTGGCGCAAATCGGAATAGCGATGAGTCCCCTCTCAAACAATTCACTGTTTCTTAATTATCACAGAAATCCTTTGCCTGAGTTCTTATATCGGGGTCTGTGTGTGTCGCTGTCAACAGACGATCCCTTGCAGTTTCACTTTACTAAAGTTAGTAGCTCTTATATACAATTAGTACTAAAGTTGGTCTTTTAGGAGCCTTTGATGGAAGAGTACTCAATTGCAGCCCAGGTATGGAAGCTGAGCAGTTGTGATATGTGTGAGTTGGCCCGTAATAGTGTCATTATGTCCGGATTCCCGCATGAGTTCAAACAGCATTGGATTGGACCTAATTATCGTTCGGAAGGAGTGGCCGGTAATGACATACAGCGTACTAATGTGCCCGGAATAAGGATTTTGTTCAGACACGAGACGCTTATGTATGAGTTGAGTAATATTTTCAAATACATATGAATTTCATCGAATCTCTTTTCACTTCTCGATTCCGAAATGCTTTTAATTTGCGATATTCTATGCATTTATTTACTTCTTTTTCCTTCATTTGATAAGTTTTTTGAGACTATTTTTGACCCAATTTTGATACTCTTCTCAATTAGTTATTAATTTTTGTTATTTTAAAGAATCGAATTTAAGACAAGTTCTCAAAAATTGGTGAACCATTTGTACGCTTCTATTCCATAACGGAATCGGAAGTGTTGACAACCAATTGAGGACACATTAAATCGGTTTTTTCATAAGAGAACAATTGATTTTCATGATTTGCCTCATCATTAATTAAGGCTTTAGTCAAACGCTTTTGTCCTTATTGTGGGACTGACCCTAAGTTGAAGAGCCTGTACCAATTATTTATTCTTTCGGAGTTAATCATTAAAAACAAATATTTTAGTAATGAGTCGTTAATCTATTAACTAATTTGTGACAAATACAGTGTAAGTCGTTTAAGAGCTAATCGGTTAAGAGCAATTTCGGCTATAAGCAAGTGAAAGGTAATGCACCAACGGTTACTATTGAACGGGTTTTTGCTCTTTTATAAGCAATTTCTGATATAGGCAAAGGTTTTCAAAATCAAGCGATTGCTACTAAACGATCTGCACTGTAAATCGATGATTAGAGACACTACTTCTTATGCCTAATTCCAAATCCAACCATATTTTAATGATTGACTTGTAATGAAAGATTCGGTTCGATTAAACTTCGCCTTTATTAGACTGAGCCGTAAGAATACAATTCGTTGAAAAGTCACTTATATTAAAGTAATTTCTGAAATCTGAATCAATATGGTGTCACTCCCTCTAAGGTTAACATCTCTCTAACACATTGGTTTCGTAGTTTAAGTAAAGTCAAAAAGCTCTTTAATAAGCACTTGTAAGCTAAGCCCTTAGTGTGAGGCCAAAAAAATCTGAGGAATGTCTCAATTGATAATCTTAATTTGTGGACTAGTAGGCTTTTGTCCACCAATTTTTAATTGGACATAAGTGTGAGTTTCATATTTGTGCTTTGAGAGACAGTTGGCAGAGAGACTGTGACACAATTTGTACAGGTGACACTTTAGCATGGAACTTTTCTGAAACCTCGATACCATTAAGGAAAGAATTTTAAGAAAACCTTTGAGGAGTTAACGGCTATTCTAATGTTTTTCCAAATAATATTTGTTTTAAATAAAAAGATATTTATTATAACGATTTGGTATTTATTGTTAAGAATATATTTGAAACTTTAGTTATTATTTATTTCAAATCAATTGAAGTATTCGTTAACTTTTAGATACAATTTTCGGTAATATATTGTTTGTAAAGACATTAATAAAAAGTATATTTCGAATAAATTTAGACTAAAAACTTTGGTTTATTTGATTGATGAGAGAAATACCCAATTCATTGATGAGTTTGTTTTCCTCGTTTTGCATGAATTCCATCCGTTTGTTCTTTGGATCAAAATGACATTAAAATGAGCATGCTATGCTATTGTCAAATGTGACATCAAAACTAAAACCTACCAAAAGATTGATTTCTCGCTCTTCGATAACTTTGAGGAACTCTTTTACCGTAAGTTTGTTCTGAGGTTTACCCAAATTAGCGAAAAAGCATTTATTGTTTCGCTTGTGTTCAGTCCAGGGATCGTCTGTTTGGTCCCAACCGTCCAACTCTTTGAAGCAACAGAAACAGCGAACGCCGTCCACTTCACCCGCGATATTGCAGTGATAGAAACCGCTGCAACTCATCTGACCATAACATCAATGCGTGTATTCATACAATCAAAGCACTTACCGATTGTTTGGTGCACTCACCACATCTGAACGGCCATTTCATGAATGACTTCAACCGATTCTCTTCTAATATCATTTGTTTGTCTTTGCCCTCCAAGACATCACTCATTGGAATAGAGTGAGACATTTGTCGTTAATTCAATCAAATCTCATAAAACATTGGTTAGCCTTAAGGCAGACCTTTATATTCAATATAATTATTGAGCGCCAATTTATTGACTCATTCACAAATTACGTCAAACAAAATTAATATTTATTGCTTGCTCAGCGAACTAATGGGTAAATGAAGCCACGTGATCTGAATGATTTGCATTTGTAGCCATGACAACAGTATCTGAAAAGTGATAATCACGTGGTCTTGTTTACCCATTAATTCGATGAGCAATCTATAATCATAATTTGTATGAAGTTCAATTACTAAAATTAAAAAGATCGATTTATTCCTCTTGAAAACTTCATTTATATAAAAAAAAACTCAGATTTTATGTGAGGGTTGACTGCGTTGTTTAGGAATAGTTGCTAGGTAGCCCCAAACTTTGGACAAACATATGATCTGTATTATGCATTCACTCATCACTCATATGATATCTTCGTTTATCTTCTTTTAAATTCTAAAGAAATTTATTAATAAGTGATTCAATCAATTGTCAAACAGTTGTTTATTACAATTACAGAGAAGAATGAGAAGAAGTCGTTCTGAAGATACCAAAGGAGTGAACGTCAAAAGCACTCAAAACAAACGATTTGCTCCAAATTCGTGGACTAATTGTTTGTTTAATGCAATGAAAGACCCGTCACTTATAGTCTCCAAAGAAGATTCGATCGCAATAATCAAAGACAAGTACCCAAAGGTTGACATTTCTTCACAAACACATTTCAAATCCTTAATTTTTATAGATGAAACTACGATGACCTTACTCATTTTGAGGCACAAAATCATTGAAGCAGTTTTGTTTTATATTATCTGTTTAGTGGAGAGGTGGTGACAGGTTCCAAGTCTAGGGGAGGGTAAAATGGTTTGATGCCTCAATTTTACTAAAAGGGTTGAACCACTTTTAGTACTTTTATTAGAGTTAGAATTTATGACTGATTGACAAACATTTCAATTGATTGTCACTCAAAGAACCTCTATATGTATTGTATAACAGAGTCGACACCATTTGTTGGTAATGCCATCGAAGACCACTTGTGATTCAGTGGAAGCTCTCACTTCATCTGATCTGCAATTAATAGAACTTATGCTAAAGAGAGCCAAACAAATAGCTCTACAATTGGATAAAAGCCTCGAATTTAAGTTTGGATTTCATAGTTACCCGAGTCTCAGACCATTACATCTGCATATTATTAGTCAAGACTTTGACTCTAAATATTTGAAAACCAAAAAACATTACAATTCGTTCACTACTTCTTTCTTTATTGACGCACAGAGTAAGACATTCCACACTTGAATCGAGACATTTATTGATAGATCTCTTCTTTAGCTGTAATCGAAGATCTGAAAGACTGTGGAAAAGTTAAGACAATCGATAGACAGGAATGCGATCGACTGCTAAAAGGGGACATCATTTGTCATATGTGTGACTCAAAACTCATAAATATTCCAAAACTAAAAACTCATTTATTAACACATTTTCCCAAATAAATGGTTCGACGAAACAAAACTAATTATAAATATTTGAATAATTTCTAATTTAATTAAAGAACTAAAAGCAAACAACATTTGAAAATTAATTATTAGTGTTTTGAAATGCTTTCAATTTTCTGTAAGACCTGTTCTCCCGTCAGACCCGACAGCGAAGTGTTTGATTCGCGACCATATTCTGCAATTGAAATAAATTGAGTCACAGTCTAATCATAAATGAATTTCGGACCAAAACGGGCCCAAAGTTTGGGTTCGATTCCTTTGGCTTCTCGTATAAGAATCGGTAGATTAGGGTTCGACTCTTTCACACGAATGTAATGCTTTCCAACAAACTCTCTGTCAATGAGACAATTAAATCGATATAAACCACAATTGTGTCAATACCTGACCCCTTGACTCGAATCACCGCTAAGACACATATGTAGTCTGAGTTCTTTTAAATGTGAACCAAATTTTGAGATGACTTTTGAGGTCATTATTAATCCGCAAATATTTACTAAAATATAACAATTTTTAAAAACCAATTCAATAAACAAATGATTGAAAACATATGAATGAAAGCACTCATACATACAATACGTCCAAATGAAGCAAATATTTGTTCGCTTACTTCACTTCTAATAATTCAAATGATATCAAAAACAGAAATAATCTTTTCATTCAATTTTCTTAAATAATTTGTAAGATTTAAGAATGATAATTCAATGTTTTAACAAGATAGTTTAGTTCAATAATATGAAGACATATTAAATTGTTATAGGTTAGAAAGGGCAACTTATTGGAATTAATGTTTAGCCCCTCCCAGTGAAGGCCACTCCCAGTAGTGAAGACACAAATCTATTGTTTACAAAATAATTATTTATATTTGTTTACAATTGAATTAAAATATATTTATTTGCTTTCAATTAAAACAACATTCAATCGAATCTTCAAAACAATTATGTCTTAAATATAACTGAATCTAAAATTTGAAAACATTTGGTATTAAATGAATTCATTTGAAATTCAGTTTAATTTAATTGCAATTTGTTTATAGAAAATGTCAAACAATGTTAATATCAATAATGGAAGCGTTGAAGTGATGTAATGGCAATGAATGCATTGAGTCTATACGTAACCACATGTCGGATGATATTCCAGTCTTCGTGTGAAGACATGGGCGCCTGGGCTGACATCAACCGTCTGGTGCTATACCTGCGTCAGGCACTCACTTGTTGTGTTTGCGGTCAACTGCTGACTGTCCCGATGTCGTCAACAGTGAGTTCGTGTCAACACCACGTGTGTAAGGGCTGTGTCGGCGGCAAAATGCGATTAAAGCCGTCGTGCAGTTGGTGTAAAGACCACTCCAAGTTCATTGAGAACACTCAGCTCAGAATACTTCTGCAGTGCTATCGAGGTGTCTGTCAGTTCATGAAATCGGCTGATTTGCACCACAAGTGGGGAGACCTGACCAGTGGTTCGGCCTCAGGCACTAACATGAGTTTTGCTGAACTCCTTGAAGAAGGCGCTCAACTTCACGATAAGTACAACTTTTCAGACCCGCCATCGCTTCGAAGTTATTCGCGATCGACGACAGCCAACGCCAGAATCACTTCTCGAAACGGCAGCACTTCTTTGAACTCGAATCCAGTCGTTCCAAACAATAATAATAGTAATAATAATAACAGTAATTATAATAACAATAATAACAGTAATAATAAAATCAATAATAATATTGTAATTAACGGTAATTCCAATGAATCGGTTGTCACTGAAAACAGTAATCAAATCAGAACTGAATTCAATCGAAACACTTCTGTCGACAACAACACAAAGCTTTTGATTGACTCCTCTTCAGGTAGTAATGAGAGCAACCCGTCCACCATATCGGTGGGCACTCACGCCATACTAACCAACGGTTCCTCTTTAATTCGGAACCCAAACTCTGCCCCCACTAAAGCGAAGGCCAAACGAAGAGGCTGTAGATGTGGATTAGCAACACCTAACCCTGGTAAGCTAACCTGTTGTGGTCAACGATGCCCCTGTTATGTGGATGGCAAGGGATGTTTTGAGTGCAAGTGTAGGGGCTGTCGAAACCCCCATAAAAATAACCCCAACAACAGTCTAAGTACAGGAAATAGTGTTATTTTATCAGTGAAGACATCTTCAGTGATGGCTCAGACATCGATCCCCATAACAGTGAGTGTGACCGCAGCTATCAGTCCTACCCTTTCTTCAAGTATTTCTGGAACTTTGAGCCCAAGTCTATGTACCGGTTCTTCTTTACTTCCGATTTCAAGTACTTTGAGAACAATAAATATTGTGTCTTCTCCCGGATCAACGAGTGATACTCTCCTCCCGTTCCCAAAACTTGAAGAAGAAACTATTGTTAGTGATGTCGAAATCGATGGCTAATTATTATTCCCCACAAATAAATGACTTTTATTTGTTGACTTAAACCAAATGTTATATAATTTTATCGATTAATTAATTATTCATTAGTTTTGTGTAAATGTTTCGAACGATTTTTAAGAATTTATTTAATTATATTTGGTTTTAATTAATCGAAATCTCTTCAATCGATGTATACATTAAATAAACAATTCATTAAACTAAGCATTGACTCAACGATACGATTATTGGATTTAATTTATATTATTGTTCTAAACAATAATCAAATCAAGGAATTAGGATCGGATCGGATGCGTCTCATCCAGTAAACTAATAAACAGAGTGACCACAGAGAGAAGAAAACCTGTGAATTGGTATATATTTATAGTGTATTCTCTCACTGTTAACAATATTTAAAGAATCAATAGATAGGAGTCATTATATAACCCCTGCGAAGAATTCTTCGTTTGACTCTACTCTAGTGTTCGACCACTACTGAGAAGAACCAATGCTTTAATTACAAATGCATTAACTAATGGGTCACAACTGTTACCATACAATACACTAATGCAAAGTGACTGCTTGTGCGGTAGGCCTTCACTTTTAGCACTATATTGGTCTCTCTCTCTCTCTCTCTCTCTCTCTCTCTCTCTCTCT
>JAQGCS010000371.1:0-24430 GCA_034702105.1 Fuscozetes fuscipes
ATTTCATAATTTGTCCCTCTTTGAACAATCCATAAACCTTTGGGCCAACATTGACCTCGGAGG
This sequence comes from Fuscozetes fuscipes, assembly GCA_034702105.1. Classification (NCBI taxonomy): domain Eukaryota; kingdom Metazoa; phylum Arthropoda; class Arachnida; order Sarcoptiformes; family Ceratozetidae; genus Fuscozetes; species Fuscozetes fuscipes. Next base: position 64 of record JAQGCS010000371.1, read on the forward strand.
CCATCAAACAAATACTTTCATCCATTTGAATATCAATCGATTCGAGTGTTTTAAAGTCGGTTCTGTTAATATTATCATACAATCGAATGACCACTTCTTGTGTCTCATTGTCGCCACTCTCGGATGTGTTTATAATTTTGCAATGGTACGTCTCATTGGACATACCTGAAGTTAAGCGTTGGATTTCAATATTGTTAGCCGACAGTTGAGTCCAATGAACGGCCAAATATTGTTGATATATGCTTAAGCATTGTTGTTCTAGATCAATTGGTTACTTCCCTTTCACAAGAGTCTGCCATTAGGCCAGAAGCTCTTGCAAATCAGCCGCTGTGACAACAACATTGGAAGTGTCAGACATCGTCTCTTTAATCAAATACCAACAGATGTTTAAAATTTAATTAAATTCTTAAATAATAATAATTAGTAATCAGTTCTCAAATACAATAAAAACAATTTCTATTAATTTGGTTTAAGAGTTAATTCTAAACTTTGCTCAATAGTATCGCTTTCATCCCATTTGAGGGCCGAATCTATTTGAACAGAGAAACTGGCTCTAGTGCAACCATACACTTGAAGAGTGGCCTCATTGAAGAAAGTCAAATCTACAGAATAATTTCCCTAGATTCAAATTCAAATTAATAAAACAGAATAATATTTCAAAATTCATTGATTTACCTTGAGAATTGATTTGAAGAACTTTATGATTCCAGATATTGGCATAATTACCGTGGCGTTTTGGTAAGAATAAGTGCCTGGCAAACTTGGACACTCCGGGATTGAAGGTTCATGTAAATCATCATGCAAACCTTTCCAAAACTCGCAGTACGAATAAGTGCTGTAAAAAAGTCATTCTATAAATTGTTGAAATTCACATGAAAATTACCATGATCCAAGGCCAAACATGCATCGTATCGGTAATGCCGTTGGACTTGTTTTCCTTGCTGATATTTTAACTTTAGCGCTTTTAATTGGAATTTCTTTTAGAATATCCAAGGTCAGACTCAGATCAGCATTTCCTGATTTGAAAAAATGATAGACTTTCAAATGCATCTAATCTTTGAATTAATAAATTACTAGGATAAACAATCGGATGTGGATCCACATAAATATCCGAAATTCTTAGTGACTGGTAATCACTTCCACAGTCACTAAATGTTAATTCATTGCAATTAATTAAAGCAATTGAAGTGATTATAAGCAATAAAATCATAACTAATTGTAAACTAAATGATTTCCGAATAAAACACAAAAATATGACTCAAATCAAGAGATAACTGATAATAAATAGAGGTTTTACTGATTTTTAGGCATATGTTTGGCAATTTAACAAGCTCAATCCAGATTGTTGCAAGATTTTATTTGGAACATTGGGAAAATTATGAACTAGATTAATTTGTAAAATCAATTACACTTTTCAAATTGATTTCCACTCAATTTACAAGACAATAATTCAAGTATTTATGGATTGACCATAAGATAAGACTATAAGTTATAGTCTATAACTCCAAATGAAATTATATCCAAAAGATTTAAACCTATTTTACTCGAATTCACTTATGATTAGCCATTGAATCAAAGTTTGAATTTAAATTATCGCTTATTATAATTAAACAAAATAAATATTTTACAAATAAATTTATATTCAATTGAATTAATATAAGAAAGTTTCATTTAAAAGTTGTAAAGACTGTTAATAAGTATACCCATAGTATGCAGTGCTTCCCTTTTGAAAGTAAGTTAGAGTTAAGATCATACTTCACAGAATCATTTCTATAGTATGTTTCTCAGCTTCATATCGAATATGAAGTCAGCCTAAGCCACGATGATGAGTTATGGCATTCCTTTCTGAGCGCGAAGCAGAGCTCGAGGCCTCGCCTAGGCTTGGACTCGGGCTCATTGATGAACGTTCCTGAGAACTCTAAGTTCAAGGGAGGGAAGGAATCCGTTCTGAGTGGTTTTTTAATTAATTAAAAATTAGAGCACAACTAATATTCACTGTTAAGATTCAATGATTACTCCTAAAATTCTGCTTGATAATAGTGTAATTAAAGCTATACGTGCCAGTAATATGTAACATTTGCATTGGTAAAATAATTAATTCGATTTATTAGGATATGGTTGCATTGAATTTGAAAAGTGAAAGTCATTCCTCTCATTATTCGATGAAATAATTGAATTTAGTCACAGAAACAGCGATTCGACTGATGTTTATTACAATAAATTATAAAATCAATTGAATTACTTTCTGAACATTTTATTTCATTACCGACTCTGACATTGAAATGAAAATACTTTTAGTTTTATTCGTTTTATCATTCAATAAGTTAGATCCGACTTATGGCCAGTACTGGCCAACCGGTGATATACTTCCGGTCGGGTATAACCCACTAATTGCTCCCAACCCAACAGGTTTGTCATCTCGTGATTTGGTGTGAGTGAAGTAAACCCTCATTAATCTTAATTTAAGGCACAACTGATGTGAATATCAGCGTTAATATTAATAATTTGATTGCCGTCTCTGAATCCTCATCGGTTAGTATACCAAGAGTACTTCAAAAAAAATTGCAATTAGCTTAACTAATGTGCAGAGTTATCAAATGGACATAACATTGAAACTAAAATGGGTCGACAATCGTCTCACTACCAGTTCTGTACTTCAGTCAATACAAGAGTCAAAGAACACAACTTCTCAAAGAAAAGAGATTTTACTCGACAGTACTTATGTCTCCAAATTCTGGACTCCTGACGTTTACTTTCAAAACGGACTGTCCGTCTCTATAGTGAACTCAGGCCTTAATGTTCAATATCTGGTGATTGGACAGAATAACGACATTACATATATCCGAAGAATGAGCGGTACATTCATCTGTAGAATGGATTTGACGTCTTATCCACAGGACTATCAGTACTGCTCTTTAGAGGCCGTCAGTCGTAAGTCATTCAAAGTTTTGAATTCAAATCACTTAAAATATGATAATATAGTGACCAAAAGTAGATCACAGATACTCCTACTTTGGGAGAATTTGACCTCTAGTGTGCAGGGCAATTCTAAATTCCGAATCAAATCTATATTGTGGGGCACCTGTTCCCAAACTTCACTGGCAGACCATGTTTCGTGCCAAATGGCAACAATAAAACTGGTCCGTCGGCTCAGCTATTATTGGATCCGATTCTATGCGCCCACTTTCCTCTGTGTTGTCGTCTCTTTTATCGGGGTTTGTAAAGGGTTTACTAGATAGTTAACAAGTTTATTTTATTTTCAAATGATTTATTTCAAAGTTCTGGATTCCAATCCTTGGTTATCCGGCTCGGGTATTCACAATGTAAACAAATTAAAATGCAATTATTAAATGTAATTTGTGCAGGTGGCTTTAATAGTTACTCCGATTCTCAGTTTGATAACAACCAGTATTTCATTGAATAATGATATAAACGTGGAATATGTTGTGGCCATCTATTGGTGGATGATATTCTGTGAAGCATTTGTGTATTTGGCCTTGCTCGAACTTGCGCTGGCTATATCATGGGCTCATTTCATTAATGAGAAAAAGGCAGAAAAGCATAATAAGGTTGTATGCTTTGAACTAGCAAATTTTACCATTATTTTGATAGGATGTGAACCCAAATCAGATGCCTTACATAATCGGCCATTACTTTGGAAACAACAATTTGTTTCATGTGACGGGACAGATGATCGAGCAATTTCTTGAGTTCTTCTTTGGAAGAGTCGATTACACGAAAGACCCACTAATGAGAAATAAAGTGGACTATTGTGCCAGAGTCATATTTCCATTTCTATGGATTCTCTTTGTTGTGATCTATGTATTGGTGACAACCGTACCCTGGTCAAAAAACTACAATAGATAAATAAGTGTTCCTTTAGAATAAATTTTATTAAAAATAATAAATTTTAAAACAAATCAAATAAAAGTTCAGAAATTTATTAATGAATTAAAGTTTTGATTAAAGTTTGGAAATATTTTCTTCGATTTGAATAACTCTATTGTCGAACATTTTTTTGATATCTGATTCGCTGTAACCATATTTAAGAAGTATTTGTTTTGTATGCAAACAATCAGATTCTTCGTTATCTGCTCTGACGGCTGAGGCGGGAGTTCGGGACAGTTTCGGCGCTGGTTTTGGTTTTCCATTTGGGAAATAAGAGTCTCTGTCGATGTTATGTCTGTAGTGATGAGCAGTTTTCAAGTCGAGTACAGGTGTAACACAAGCATCTACTTTGTCAAACAGTGCCGTCCATTCATCTTGAGTTTTGGTGGCGAATACTTTCTCAAACTTTTCACTCAATTGATCCCATTTTGGGATTTCATTTCTGTCGCAATCCTTTAAATCCAATCCGAGTGTTTCGACAAATGGAAGGTAAAACTTTTCCTCCTGAGCGCCGACTGCCATAAATTTCTTATCTTTGGTCTCATAACAACGATAGAAAGGAGCGCCACCATCGAGAATGTTGCTCTGCCTCTGGTCAGGGTTGGGCCAGGCTATGTCACGCATTACCCAATTGTCTTCCAAAGATTCCCAAATCCAAGTGGAGAGATATGAAGTGCCTTCTGTCAAATTGGCGTCAATCACTTGACCCCTTCCAGATTTGCTCCTTTCAAAAAGAGCTAAGCATACGCCCAGTGCAGCCATTAGACCACCGCCACCATAATCACCCAAAATATTTAACGGTGAAAGAGGTTTATCCCTCGGACCTAACTTTGAGAGAATTCCCGAAATGGCCAAATAGTTGATGTCATGACCAGCCTTTCGCGACAAATATCCTGTTTGTCCATAACCAGAGATTCGGGCGTAAATCAACTTAGGATTGCGAGGAATGAGAACCTCAGGACCCAAACCAAGTCTTTCCATAACTCCAGGTCTGAAAGTCTCGATCACAACATCTGCTGTTTTGCACAGATTTTTAAAAATCTCTTTTCCTTCAGATTTCTTTAAATCAATTAAAACGAGTTTTTTGCCTCTCTTTAGGTTTTCCATCTCTTTTGCGAATGCCTTCCAATCAATAATAATTCAAATAAAGACAAAACATTAGACATTATGACAAACCTTATCGACTCGAATCACTTCGGCACCGAAATCGCACAGAACCTGCCCGCAAAAGGGCCCGGGAGCTAAGCCCACCAATTCAATCACTTTGATTCCTTTGAGAGGCATTTTAGGACTAAACCAGGTGATAAAAAAATGCTTCTCTTTTAGTAATATTAGTTCTGATGGGAAAAAGACGACTCAATTGGAACCAAATATAATTTTAAAACAATCATGGGAGATTCACTTTGTTAAAAGTGAACAAATTTTGTCTCAAATCATAAACCTGTGGTTTATTTCGAGGAAGTTTTCATTTCCTCCAAATAAATGGTTAGAAACACAAAAACAAAATAATTTTAAGTTATGTTAAGCAATAAAGAATTATCTTGATTAAAATTACTTCTCTTGATTAAACATTGACTACGAGGAAAAGATACAAATATAATGGAATTGAATTGAATTTATTGTTATTTAAAGACTCGATTCTTATAGCAAATTAACTATGAGTTGAAATAATGTTAACTAGTTACTTTTTAAGTGATCTTCATTGATTATATAATGTTTCCCACAATCTCCCGATTCAATGGTAAAGTTAAGCCTATGGGGAAGAACTCAGATAAGACCCCTTACAAAAACTAAGTGCATTTTTCTTTTATTCAGTTGAAACTAAGTAATTATCTAAGATATCATAATAAAGCAATAAGTAGAAAACTTTATGAATGTTTATCAAGATTATAGATGGCGTGACATGCGATTCATGTTTTCAGTGCGCTATCATATCAATTTTGACAACGAATTGGCAGTTTGCATGATCAATTGATAAACATTTGTTTTTAATCGTTGTTAATTTGTTTTCTATATTTATAAATGTGGCAGGCATAATTTTGCAGTTGATGTTATCCTTATCATCGAAATTTTTTAACATTAAAAGTTAGGCTGGGTAATTTTAGGGTTTTATTTTCAAGTCATCTCAAATAAGCGAAAAAATCGAAAGTAATTTGTGGTCCAAAAAAGGACAAAATGACCATAATTATTATCAATTTAATTCTTGTTAAAAATCTTAACATTCAGATAATCGACAAATTCTGTTTAATTTTAAATTGACACCTGCACAAACGTATATAAATAAGTTATTACTCATAATAATTGCTTAAAAAACTTATGAAATAGCATGGCAATTTCTTACTTTCCTACAGCACTTATACAACTGATATGATATAATACTTACACAAAATATATATCTATTTTATTGCAATAATTTGCATAATTTTTTCCGATTATAACGTAATTTAATTTAATTTGATTTAAGAGCACAACTTATCAGAGGTTGTGCTGAAAAAAACATATAATGGCATTAATGCCATCGACCTTTTATCCCCTCAGCTCTCAAACAGACAGTAAAATCGAAAACTGGTGCAAAACAAATGAAAGTTATGACTGTTTTGAATAATTCTGATAATGGATTCGCTCGACTTTAAAGCAAATTAGTTCTGCTCTCCTTATATCACATTTACGCCACTCTTATGTCACTACACAACAGTTCACTACTTTTTTAAGAAAATTAATTTCACTCTTTCTTCAAATATACACAAATCTGGTGTTTGAATGAATAAATTATTAATTAAAACGTTTTAATTAAATTTGTTTCTTAGGAACTACGCTCTCCAGAATTTAATAACGTTTAACTTTTGCATGTTAATTTATCCTTATATTTCACTATTTGGAAGTAATCTGAAAGTGGATAATGGAAAATTGATGAAATCATCTTGCATTGATTATTGGCACATTATGTGAAAAGTAAGGTTTCTCCCAGGTTACAAAATAGTCTAAAATGTGAGGAATTTTCTAAACAATATGTCATAAATTGAAATATTTTTCAAATTTTGTCCGAAACAATATTTTGATTTTTGATTTTTTATCCTCAACAATTCAATATAAGTTCAAATTTGCAAGTTTATATTCAATAAATCATAAAAATAATTCATTCAATAAATTATTGGCGTAAACATTCTTATCTATTCAGATAAGTTAAGTTTTAAAAAGTTGATTTCAAAACACTTTCATTGAGTGGAAAATATCAGATAATTTGAATTTTAATTTGAAAATAAACATATTTTGATTCGAGAATTGCTGTCATCTGACAAATGAGTAATTCTTATCGATTCACTTGTTTTGTAAACAATTATTTCTGTCTTCTATTCAATAATTTTTAGAAATTTAATTACTTTTTTAATCTAAATCTGAATAAAAGGGTTGAGATTCTAATGAAAACTATTGAAGTGAAAAAAGTATACTTCACTCACAAATTACACCAATTCTAATAAATCTCAATAAATGCTCCAGGCAAAGAGATTATTTAAATTTAATTCAATAGATATACTGATTTTTTGTAAGTTGAACATGGGCCAATTAAATCAGAGTTGCTCAATGAGAAAGGGTGATATTTACTATGTATTTAAATGATTAACTTTGTCAAGTCAAACTTAATGTGCAAATGGATATCAAAGAACAATTGGTTTATGAGCTTGACAATATTTTTATACTTCCCTATCATGCGAAGGATTCCTTAATTAATTTATTCATGATAGTTTTGTGCTGAATTCTGTGCCGCCATCCCTGGTATCAGACATATAATGGATGAATAATTGCAATGAAATCCTTGACCCAAACTATTGTTTACTTTTCTTTAATTAATTTTTATTTGATTAGAAATTTCTTTGTTTTCCAAATGAGGAAAACTTTTATTGTATATAAAGTGTTAGTTATATTAAAATTAAATAGTTTTCACAGAACAGCACCACTTATATTAACGAGCAATCAATAACTCATACGTCAGGCAATTGAAAGTCAGTTTAACTCTTGTTTTCACAGAAAATGCATTCAAACGAAAAAAGTTCATAAAATCAAACCACAGATCAAAAAACAAATTCAAACGACGTCTCAGATTCGGGAAAACTTTTGAAAAAATTTAAGGAATGAAAACAAAAGTGGTTTTGTATTCTTTTTTAAGAAATATGTCTGAAGTCGAGTGTCGGCAAAAACAAGTAATCTTCAGTTCATTTGTTCGGATCATTTGATTTGCGACCGTTTTCTTCCACTTAATTGTGTTTTAACGACGCTTTTGACATTGAAATCAATTCTTACTCTTTTAGGGCTTTTCATTGTTTTATTACTATTGCTTTACAATTATATCCGAGTAACTGATGGTTAGTAACTACAAAGACAGAGCCACAGGCTATGAGTCATTCGTTGCCCAATAGTTTGAGAATTAGTAAAGTATTTATTAAGTAATTGAGAGAATTTCGGAGAATTCAAAGCACATATTATCTGAAAAAGTCCCTAGTTTGTCTTCAATGTTAGCACAAATTAAATTAAATCTCACAACTTGCAATCTCAAAAGCTTAAGTTTGTTAGCGCTCTGTCCAAGGTGACTTCATCATTCCCAATTTGTTTTGTTATTTTATAATTACATTTAGTCTGTTATGAAAAACCCTCTGCCCATCACTGGAGCGAAACTCGGATTTCAATCACAAAAAGTCGAATTTCATTAACTAATGAATTCATGAGAAAAATACCCAATTCTATGAAATCGAGTTTTTTCTTGTAATCTATTTTTGATCTGAGTTTTGGCGTTAATGTAATCTAATATAAAAATTTGTGTTTTCATCGAAATTTTCAAAATATTTGTCCAAATCATCGCTGATTTAATGCAAATATGTTTCTATTTTTGAACGATTCAATCGTTTTTAACTTATCCTTATTTTAGGAAATTTATTATAATTTAAAGAGATTCGAGTAACCTAGCTAGATACTAAAATTATGAGTCACCAACTTATCAATTCAAAACACAAAATAGCATTGAAATGGTTTTTAGATAACTCTGAGGACAGCATCCATTTGGTCGCCATTTGACTTCTGATACGAGTCTAAGAATTTCGTTAAATATTTTTGAATATTAAATGAAAATAATATTTATTAATAAAATTTAGAGAAATAAATACATAAATCTTATTACAAAATAAGTGAATCAAATATCAATCAATCATTAAATTCAATGACATTCCGATTATAATTACAAAAGTTTTCCTAAACTTATTCTAAAAGCAAATGTTTTGTTAAACAAAATTCAATTGAAAACTAATATTTAAATTCTTGTAATAAGTTATGAGTCAATCGTTTATTAAATCATTTACTCGTTTGAAACGAAATCAAATAAAAAAGAAAAGAAAAGCGAAGATAAAAGTGTTTATTAATACTCCAGTGATTCTAAAAAAGAGCTCCGAAGCTAATACCAGGATAACTATCAGGGATTCAAAGCACGCAATATTATTCACTCGTTTGAAAGTGAGAGACCATTAACTCAAGAAAAGAATCACTACTTTCCCCCTCTCCTCGTCTTAATGACGACAATGAGAGAGAGACCCGAAAACTAGTTGTTAGCGAATCAATGTTAGGGAAGGCATACCTGTAATCGCTATTATTTTTAGTCCAACAGCTATTATAGCCTCGATACTATAGCACCGATTCTGTGACAACAAGTTGTGCAAGTCTTGCAACCACTGGTTGTGCCTCTAATACTCGCAACCAATATACCTGTCCTACCTGTGCCTCTACAGTCGTGTGACTTCATGCTAAATAATCAAGGATTGTGACCACAAACACAGTCAACGATATCGACAGTACATAAGCGCTGTATATGTTTCATAGCGGTGCCAGTCCTCCAACTGCTCACAACATTCAAACTTTCGTTTTTGTTTAGACCATAAGTCGGAGTGAAAGCAATGAAATACTTAGTGCTCGCAATCGCTGTCTTAGCGATCGGTATGTATTGACCTCTCATTTCTTTGCGCACTTAATGTCGATTATAAGCCAAATATTTGTGTCGTTTCGGTTATTTTGCCGGAAATTTTGCCTAAAATTCAGTTTTGTTTAATACGTTTGCAGTTATATCGATGTGTTCTGAGTTCATATTATTCCATACTTTTCCTTATTTAAAAATGAACTCAATTTTATTTTTTGTCAATTAATTTATTATTAAATTTTTCCGCAATATTCTTATGAATCATTTTTGTCAAATCATTACAAACCAGAAATTTAAAAAGGTTTAAAATATATTAGATTACCAAGCTCACAACTCGACAAATCAATTGATTCTTTGAGTTATGGGGAAAGATTTCCAATTTACTTTATAGTGGTTGCCATTTATACCTTGAATAGATCAGATGTATTTCTATGACTTTCAATCTGTCACTTTCAATATGAGCCAGACGAGATCATTTGATGATAATGTTAAGTAGCCTGAATATTTTATCAAGTACTAATATATAATTGGTTGCAATTATTAATATCCTTCAAGTTTGTCAGTTAATTAATTCAGCTTTGAATTGAAGTGAAAATTGTCTCCTCTTCAAGAGATAAAATCAGCATAATCATATAACCATTTAATATGACGGACAATAAGCTGTCGCTCAAGTTTTTCCCTTTGAATAAAATTAGTGAAAACTAAGAGTATTTCTCGAAAAGAAAGTTTGAAATTCACTTTCAATAAAGAAAAACAAACTTTAATTAAGTGAATGCGAAAAAATAAATATAAACTTATCGTGGAATCAATCAATTTAACCATAAACTGAGAGATAGTCTATAAATATCTCGATTTAATTGTGATTATACAAGAAGTTAAACAAAACTTATCGATTCAATTGACTGCACACAGAATTAAACGAAACCATATCTAAAGTAAAAGTTATTTTAAGCGCTCAGACATAGAAAAAGCGTTTTTTTAAAGCGATCTGATCTTATCTTAGTCTTTATTTTTCTCTCTTTCTTCAGTTAAAGCCAAGAGAATTGTGTGAAAAACTTTCTCACAAATCAATATTAAACATATTAGTGACAGAATTGTGTTAGTCGTATGAATGCTGTTTATATAACACGAAATTATTGTTTATTTTCAAACACAACTATTTTGACTGAATTATCGAATAACTAGAACAATGACATGACATTCGAGGCTTTCCACTGGTATCTTGTTTTCGATCGCAATTCACTCATATATGAGAAGAAAATTATTATATAATGTAATAAATTGTGAGAAAAAACGCTTTCATATGAAAAGGAAAACACATTTAGTTTTGATTTCGTTTTTATTTTAAAACAATAATTAAGTTTTGAATTCGAGTTTTGTTTTTATTTTTACATTTTTTCGTATTATTTATTCATAATTTAATAATAATCTAAATGTCTTATCTCTTCCATTGCAGCGGTTGTAGTGAAGGCTCAGAGCTCTTGCCATCTCAGAGAATTGGACTTATGTCTAGCCTCAGGGCTGGCCTCGGGCCAGAACTTGCCGAGTAAGTCATCCATAATACTATACTTTACGTCATAATCAGAATTAATATTCTGTGACTTAAATAAAGTTTTGATAAAAAAAATAAATTAACTTTACTTTCGATGACTTAATTTTAGTCACAACTCATGAGTCACAAGACTTCAAACCTTTTTTTAATTAAATAAAATTTATGTGATTTTAATGTCTGATTGACAGCAACTGTGGCTGAGATCCAGAAACAGTGCAATGGAATGAAAGAAATGAATGAATGTATCGGCAATTATTCCCGCCGTTGTTCAACAAAGTCTATGCGGGAGTTCATGAGAAGTATCACATCCCAGGGCGACGCTCGCTCCTGGTATCAAGACTTCTGTGTCAAAGACGACTCCAAGGAAAGGGAGAACTTTTTGAAACACTCAGTCTGTTTGAATACGGCTCAAAAGGATGCCCGAAGTTGTATTAGAGACCTGACCGTCGCTCTCGACAAAGCCATCAACTCTGACATTGAGAACAGAATTCCCGGTAAGGAATCACTTGATTTTCAGAAAGTGAATGCTTTACTCATTTTTTAAACTTATTTGTCTAGAAATGTGCTGTGCGATGCGTCGTATGCGAAAGTGTTCCACTGAGATAATTGAGGCCAAGTGCGGAAAGGAGGGCATGAAATACTCTTCGCAAATGATATCAAACGTGGCCGGAACCAGAATACCTGAGATCGCCTGTCGAGACTACGACCCGACCAGTTCCAAGTGTACTTCCATCTTACCAGCGCCCGGAACCAAAGCAGGAAACACTAAATCCAATTCAGTGCTGTCCCGACTTTTGAACACATATTCAGCGCTTTAAACATCCGCTGAATTGCAAAAAAACTTTTTTTTTTGAAAAAAATTACTAAAAAAAACCAAAAACAAAGTGAATTGTAATATGCAGTGCGCGCGCAATCATTTTTCTAATTATTATTATTAACTATTATTATTATAATTATTCTTAGAAATGCCATCCATACAACCAATTGATAAAATAAAAAATTAAAAAAAATTCTTGATTGTTCTTGGTAATTATTTCATAATTTAAGTTTAGTTTAATTAAACCTAGTTTAATTAGAATTTGTTGCAAGTTGTATTCTGTAAAAAGAACTTGGATAGAAATGAGAAAAGTATTAGATTTACTTTGTGGACCAGGGCCAGAACTTTATTGAACACTGAAGCACATTTTTAAAATCAATGACGAATCAAAGTTATGAGTGAATTATCCCATGACGTGAATTAGAAATTAAAAATCGCAACAGAAATATAACATAACTTGGTTTTAATCATTGATTTTATGAAAATTTTATTAAAATGTTATTTAAAATAAAATTACTAAATATAAATGAGTGAGGAATTTATATTTCAATTAATCAAATAAAAGATAATTGCATTGAATTTATTGAGTTTAATAGAGTTAAGGACTGTTAGAAGTTAAATATGAAAATTAATGGGGAGTTGTAGTGAATGTTATTTAGAGTTAAGATCATACTTCACAGAATCATTTCTATAGTATGTTTCTCAGCTTCATATCGAATATGAAGTCAGCCTAAGCCACGATGATGAGTTATGGCATTCCTTTCTGAGCGCGAAGCTGAGCTCGAGACCTTGCCTCGGCCAGGGCTTGAGCTCATTGATGAACGTTCCCGAGAGCTATAAGCTCAAGGGAGGGAAGGAATCCGTTCCGAGTGGTATTTCATAATTCAAAAATAGAGCACAAATTATATTAAAACTAAATTCTTTAATTAAAACAAAACTAATTGTTTTTAATTACAATCAATTCGTCTAATTTAGTGAATAATCTTTTAACAGAAAATAATAAATTGATTTCATTTTAATTTAAATAAAACACTTTTAAAACTTGTCTTAAAATACAATAAATAATTAATCAAAGAATTTGTTTATTCTTATGGTCTCTTCTTTTGCTGACAATCATAAGAGCGATAACAACCGGTAAATGAAAGAGTGAATACCAAAACAACTTTCGCGAAGACTTTGCGTCCGGATTGGATCGGAATTTCCAGGACAAATATACTAAGTAGAGGTTGGCCGGCAGTGAATCCCAACCGAAAGTCCAGGTGGTAAGTGTTGTGCACATAAGCGTACTGTAGATCACTATAAGACACGAATGTCTGAGCGCTGTGTTCAGACACAGATTGGGTTCAGTGACGGACATCATTCGAAAGCCAGCCCTGGCGTACTCGTGCTTCATATTCCAGGACAAGGCGTTGAAGTGTGGGAATTGCCACGAATACAGCAGTAGACCCATCAGTATTGCTGACAAATCTGTTAAAACAAAAGATAAAACAAATGAATTAAAATGAGGGTAAATACCGATATAATTGTTAACTGCAGTGAATCCCATGACTGGAGGTATGGCACCGACAATAGCACCGACCCATGTGTTTGCGATGTGAGCCCTTTTCATTGGAGTATAGATGAAAGAGTAAAGGATGAGATTTGTGGCGCCCAATACTGCGGTCAATGGGTTAACATATGAAAGTAGTGTAAGTCCCGCCACTCCCGATACCGTAGCGAAACCAAAAGCATGTAATTGACTGATTCGTCCCAATACTAGCGGCCGGTTCTGTGTTCTCTTCATTTGAGAGTCAAATGGAATCTCCAGTAACTGATTAATAGTTGTGGCGGAACCTGAGGTAAGGGCTGTTCCCAAGAGTGTGGCAGTGAATAGAGTAGAGTCAAACGGCGAATGTAGACCCATATAAAAACCCGCGGCAGTGGTCAACACAACCAAACCTAAGAATTCAACATTTGAGTCATTAAACGACACAAACAATTGAATGGTTTGTAATACCGGTTAGTCTTAGTTTTGTTAACTGAGTGTAGTATTTAAGCAATGATTGAGGGGTTAACCGTTCAATTGGTTTCCATTCTTCGCAAGTCTCCAAACTGACCGGTTTATCCTCAATACTGACTGAATTATTATTATTTAAATCCACTGAAGACTTGGGAATTGGCTTTTCATTGATTTCATCTTTTAATTGGTGTTGACTTTGAGGCTGATCTCCGCTGTAGAAGACATCATACATTTGACCCCATTTTGGACAGAATAAGAGCAGATTATTACTTGCGTTCAATTGACTTATTTGTTCATCAATTGAATTATTAGTGTTTACTTCTTTGGCTTCAGTTGAAGATTGTCTGCAATTAATGCAACGATTATTTGGAGGCTTCAACTGATTTATTGCTGGCTTTGATTTGCAACTAATTTGGATGAGTTTGCGATCATTTTTCGGGTAAATATCTAACAATTTTAACCGGCTACATATTGATTGTAAGAACCTTCGATGAGTTTTGCATATATTAAACATAATTAAATTCAATTGAATTAAAGACTTATTGAGAAAATAAGTTATTTAAATCACATTTTCAATGCCTGTTTGTGTTATGCCTTTCACGTCATGTGATCGCAAACAACAATCATGTCTTCATGGATACTATCAGAGGATAATTGTAATTGTTTATTCAAAAAGTGGCTTTTGTTTAAATAAAGTTTTTTAATAATATACGAGTGTTTTTAATTGACAAATGCAAAGTGTGTTGATCCTGCTAAAAGACTAATCAATTTGAGGAAAGGTTATTTTTGTGTCACTCGACGTCATTTGTGAACTCAATTCAATGACTTTTGAGAAACAATTTGAATGATTGCGAAAAAGTTTGTTTACAACCGATTCATACAAATATGTGAAGAAATTGAACGATAGGTTTATTTATTATCAAAACTCGTTTAATTTGTTTCTCAATAATTATCTGAATAAACAAATTGAGAGATATTTTGACTGAAAATAAATTATTTTTGTCCCAAAAGAAAATAAAACTCAAAACAATCACTAAATGTGTAAACATTTCGCATATGATTTGAAGTTCATTTGAAAGTCACTCAGACGTAAACATCTCATAAACGTTACGAGCAATCAATCAATGGTTTTGAGCGCCGAAGACATTGATAACAATGATTGGTTACAATCCATCGGACAAACGGTCGGGCGTGAGCTGGCGCCACGTGGGTGCCGGTGCCATCAGTGGCGTTTTCACTCGATTCTTATGTCAACCCTTCGACGTCATTAAGATTAGATTTCAGCTCCAAATCGAGCCAATAAACACCAAGAGTATGGTCTCAAAGTACAGGTCTATACCGCAGTGCGTCAGAACCATTGTCGCTGAAGAAGGGCTCACTGCCCTCTGGAAGGGACACCTTTGCGCTCAACTGTTGTCCTGTGTTTATGGTATGATTCAATTCTCATCATTTGAGTTATACACACAAATTGTCAACAACTCTGCACTCATGAAGAATATGGGACACAGACACCAACCAGTAGTGCACTTATTATGCGGTTCGATGTCTGGCGTGAGCGCCACTCTCGTCATTCATCCGTTGGATGTGATTCGTACGCGAATTATAGCCCAATCAGAGCCGAAGGCTTACTCTTCGACTCCCGAAGCCTTCCGGAAGATCTTTCGCTCAGAGGGCTATAGAGGACTGTTTCGCGGACTGTTGCCAACACTTATGCAAATCGCACCGTACACTGGCATTCAGTTCGCTGTTTACAACATTACTATAAATTTTTGGGACAGATATGTGGAACAGCACTCTTCCCAATACAAAAACCAAAGCAATAGTATGAAAAAACTAATGTTTTTCGAGAAGACCCTGTTGTGCGGCGCCGTCTCAGGAATGTCCGCAAAGTTGGCGGTCTATCCGTTGGATTTAATTAAGAAACGTCTTCAAGTGGAAGGTTTTCAGAACTCCCGGCGCGGGTTCGGTGCCGTCAGCAGTTATAACGGAACCATCGACTGTGTTAGGAAGACCCTGATCCAAGAGAACATCTTTGCCTTCTACAAAGGTCTGACCCCGAGTCTGATGAAAGCGGCGGTCGTCACAGCACTGAATTTCTCGATTTATGAGACTGTCTTCAAATTCTTGAGTTCGCAATGAATTAATTTATAACTAATGACCCAATCGGTAGTCAAAACATATATTTTGGTTTTGATTCTTGATATATCGAATATACGCTTCAATTGGAGTTTCAAAACTATATTTTATTTTTTTCCTTGAATTTGTTCTACACTTTAGTTACTTTGAATTAAAAGAGTATTTTTTAGTATTTCTCACAAATTAGTGATTATTTGATTTATAGTTAAAAATTTCTAAATTTATTAATAGGTTTATGACTCGATTGACTATATTTCTGGGTAATAGTGTTTTAATTCACATTTTTTAATGAACTGAGAGTTTACCTCAAAAATCAGTTGTGATTTCCGAACGAATATTTTTGGAGTTTTGAAAAAATTCAAACTTATATTTGATGTAAAAATTTACTTATTTTTTAGATTTCAATTAAATTCGCATAAAAACTATTTGTCTATCCTTTGAATGAATAGGAATTGCATTCAATACATAGGAATTTCCTTTTTGTCATTTGTTTAGTGTTTTTGTTTTTGGAAAGTGTTGCTTTCTGCCAAAGATAAGTCATTTTATAATAGATTTTCATTGATTACAACAAAATGTTTGATTAATATTTGTGGTAAACACCAGTCGTTATAAATCTAATTATAAATTATTTTTTTTAATTATCGCTCTTCTAATGACTGAACAGACTATACACAGGAGTTGAATATTCGTGCAAATTGTATCTGACGTATGCCTAAAACAGCTATACTTTATACCAGAGTTAAGGTTTCACTGACAACGACTTTGACTATTAGCCAAAACCATAGCATTGATTGCAATATTAAATTCAATGATTCACTTGATTTGAATACAATAACAATCGATTTTAATTGAGATTAATATCAGTTTTGATTTTCTCCAGTCATTTGTTTCATTGTATTTTAGATTATTTTATTAGTTTTAAGTGTTTTGGTATTTGCAGAGTAATTATTTTCTACAGTAATTGTCTCTAAATTTATTAGAAATATATTTTAAGCCAAAGTCTGTTTCAAAGTATTTCAATATATTCGCTTTTATTTCATTTGATATTTGAAGTAATTTTTCGAAACAATTCCCGAAATGAATGAATTCACGACTCTTTACAATCAATTGGTGGCTAATATTCAGAAGATCTCAACAAATGGTAAGAATTTGTTTTAATTCCTAAACAAAATATATTTCATTAGTGAAAATGTGAAAAATTTTCAGGTGTTGTTTGTTTTGAATGAAAGTCACATAATCATGCACAATCGCAAGTTGTGATTCACAACTTTCAATGTGACTTAAACTTTCTTTAATGTTATTCGATGTGATTGAAGAGCTAGGTCATGTATTTGACTAGTTTAATATGCTGTTCATTCCCATAAGGATTCATTCAATTGGGTTTGAAATTATCCAGATCGGATTGAGTCCCAAACCGAATTATTTCATTGCTAGTCAATTGAGAGAGTAATGTATATACAGAGTAATCAAGAATTCAAAAAATGCAAACAAATATATTTTCGAATCACTTTTTATTATTCAAATCAATATTTTTGTGAGTTTTGAGTACATATCAGAATTGAGTCAACAGTTTTGAGAAAACATTTCAAAAACTCTTTTTGTCAGTGTGATGGAGGACTGGGATTGGGTGCGCCCGTCGGGTGATTCGGTCCCGTGAAATGTCTGTAGAGTGCATAGCACACCACACCGCCAGCAATAACCAATGCAACGCTTCCCATGACTTTTGCCACATTTTGATCTTCAGGATCCGAGTCTTCAGAATGTTGACTGCGGTCACCTCTCATTGCGGCGACTCTTCTTTCGTGATATCTTGTGGGCATAATTCTTCTCTAACTGCTCTTTGATTCGAAACTAAAATAACCAATTGATTGAATTATTAACGATTATTGATTGAAAATTAAATCTATCCGCGTGAATACAATTATTCTTATTCTCAATGAATTGTATTAAAATCTTATTAACCCATAACTGTCCGCAATTTGTTTTGTGGTTTGTCTTAAATCCTAAACAATACATATTCTTGTGAACTATTTTCAGGTTTTTGTCTGTTTTGAATGAAAGCCACATAACCATGCACAATCAAGTCAGTTAAGATAGTAATGCAAATACATAGTAATCAAGAATTTAAAAAATGCAAACAATTTATTTTCGAATCACTTTTTATTATTCAAATCAATATTTTTGTGAGTTTTGAATTCATATCAGAATTGAGTCAACATTTTTCAGAAAACATTTCAAATATTGTCATTTTGATGGCGGACTGGGATCGCCCATTGGGTGAGCCGTTCCCGTGAAATGTTTGTAAAGTGCATAGCATACAACACCGCCAGCAATACACAAGGCAACATTTTTCATAACTTTTGCCACTTCTTGAACTTCAGGATCCGACTCTTCAGAGTCTTCATAGTCTTCAGGATCTTCGTTGTGGTGACTGCGGTGACCACTGACTCTACTTTCGTGATATCTGTTGGGCATAATTGTTCTCTAAATGCTCTTTGATTTGAAACTAAAATAACGAATGAATGAATCGATTGAATGTTTAAAATCTATTCGCGTGAATTCAATTATTCTTATTCTCATTGAATTGTATTATTTGCAAAATCTTATTAAATATCAATTTATTTGATTATTATTTTTCTTATTTAGTAAATACACTGCAAAAAGTGGTCAATAAATTGGGAACCCTTGAAGACAATAGTCATCTTCGCTCACATTTGTAAATCAATAAATATATACAAAATTGCAATTATTTTAATCATTATTTGATTTCATAGGAAATCACTCGAAGAGGAGACCAACCATTTGGCCAAACAATCGAATCGAGATATTCAGCAGTTGTCCAGACTTTCGCCGTCACCTGATTCAAGTCAATTGGTACTAATTGGTACTATCAATACAAACACAATTTGTTTAACTCAGTATTTTTCAGAGCGAAAGGAAATTCTTGTGCCAAAAGATTAGGAGTGACTTCTCTGATATCCTCCAAAAATTCCAAGAAATACAAATAAATGCCTCTCAAAGAGTCAGACAATTCGTTCTCAAACCTGAGATCAAACCGAAAGTGAGAAACACTTTATTAAAACCGAAATAAATGATTGTTTATGTTTAGAACCCATTCCTTGGCAACGATGAGTATAACTTCGAGTCAACTACTCTTTCATTCAAAGAAGAGCCCATTCCTCAAATGCAACAACACATTAGTGCAGAAGAAGAAGAAAGGAATCGCATTATATTGGCTGAAGAACAAAACGAAGCCATCAGACAATTGGAGTCAAATATCGTTGATGTGAATCAAATATTCCAAGACTTGGCTAAAATGGTTTACGACCAGCAGAGCCTTTTCGATAACATCGAGAGGAATGTCGAGTCTACAGAAGTTCGAGTCGAGTCGGGGACACAACAACTAAGAACTGCAGCAGAATATCAGGTGATTTCAATTGACTTCACATTTATGTGTTTATAACTCTTATCCCAATTCAGGCAAAGGCTCGAAAGAAACGGCTAATGATTGTCATCATATTTGCTATTATTCTGGTCATACTTACGCTTATTATCTATTTCTCAGTGAATTGAATATGACCAAGCACATATACGCACACCACTCCTGTCATTTCAATTATATTTTTAATCAATAAATTTTTACTCGTTTTACAGAATTAAATGTTATCTTTTAAGTCAATCACTTTATTAAAGAATACAAAAATAATTATCTATTGATAAACACTTAGTATAGCTCTTATAACGAGAAGGAACACTTTTCGTACATGCACTGCTATATGAGATCCTAGGAGCAAAAGGGCTTCTACTCGTTGTAACTTACAACTTGTAAGGGTAATGTTATAATATTTAAAACATAATATAATTGGCGACAAATTGAATGAAATATATAAATGAAAAATATGTGAAAATAAGGCAGAAATCGAAGTCAATAGTCAGCCGTTCATTAAATCAATTTTTTACTCAAATGAAGTTAAATCCAATTTTTCTCTTTCCTGATGCCATCCCTCCACTGACGACCCGCTTTGGCCAATTCAGTAGCCGTGTTGTGACGGGAATACTTTTCATATGTCGGGTGGTTCGGACCGAATGCCACTCGAAAGTTGTCTTCCAATTCCTGTTCAATGGCGTTATCCCACGGGAGGCCACAACTCTCGTTACAGAATCGAGCGACGAGTCGCGCCATAAGTAGTGTTTCGGTGTATGCCATGGTAAATTCGCCGAAAATTCGTTTTTCTAAATCTTTGAGTTCCTTAAAGAGTGGCATATATTTGCTGAGTCCGTATCGTTTGGGTTTGTGGCCCATCTGTTGCACTTCGAGCTCAATTTCGGACTTGTATTCTCTCAGATGAAGAGCCAAATGCATGTATTTCTCATAATCTATGTCTGAGTCCAGATTTTGATTGCATTTAAGACAATCGCATCCTTCGTGTAAATACCCGACAATTAGATCAAAGTTACGGTCAATCTTATTCTGAGCCAAATCGACATAACTTCTTGTGATTTGAGTTCCGGCAGATATCGGACCCAATGCTTTCAATTGAATCGAAAGACCTGAAGTCAAACCATTAAAAACAATAAAGAAATTGATTCCAATTACCGTTTGGAATAACACAGGCGTTGGGTAGACATGAGTGACCCACTGACCAAAACTGAGGAAAGATTCCGCGACCGGCATCAGGAGTGGGTTCATATCGACTTAGACTTTGAAAATCAATTGGATCCATACCACTTTGAAGAGCAACATGTGCGGGAACAGCCATCTTTTGGTGGAAAGACGTCATATGCACAACAATGGGACTGCAAGAGATTATTCCAAACCATCGCAAGAGATTGAGTTCTTGGTCTTTGTCTACGGAGAAATTGTAAGCTTCGAAATGTTTGAAGATTTCATTCAATCGACTCAAATGAAACGGATTCGAAGACATTTGCTTTAAATCTATTTTGATATCATTGAGACTGAAATCTGATCCGTCAGACAATTGATATCTTTTTGTGGCCAAAGTGTCGTCAGATTTCATCGCAAATAATAAACGGATCAAAAGCCTCTCTTCGACTGAACTGTTCCTCAGTTTGAACTTCTTATGTCTGTAGACTTTGCACTCATTCTTATGGTATTTCCAATCGTTTTGTTGACACTCTCTGTCGCAGTAAAACATTTTCAGACATTTCGAGCATTTCTTCAACTGATCCCAAAGTGCGAGACAATTGTCACAATTACTGCCTTTCATTCCACTCGAAACAACATAAACAACAGGTTTGGCGTCAATTATGACATCGCCGGCAATCAGTGGCCGCAAAGTCGACAAATTCGGAGCCATTTCTTCAGACAATTCAAAAAACGCCTCAAATTTAAACTTTGAAATAAAAAGTGACGAAAAGTGACACAAAATTACGTCAAACGAGGGTTTATTCAAATCAATGAAATCAAACCAAAATGAAATTCAATTTATTGGACGTAATTGTGAGGAATGACTTCACTTTCAACTCATGACTCATAAAAGAATTGATGCAATCGACTGAAGAAATGGCTTCAAATTTGTGGGCTTTGCCGCCACTGATTGCCGGCGATGTTATCTTCGAATCAAAGCCTGTCTTTCACACCATATTCCGCGCCTATAAAAAGCTTAATTGCGATAATTGTCTTAAAGGCAGTTCTTCGCTGAAGAGGTGCTCTAATTGCCGGCAAATGTATTATTGCGGCAAAAGGTGTCAGAAAAAGGACTGGAAATACCACAAGAATGAGTGCGAAGTGTTGGCCCACAAGAAATTCAGAGCTGACCAGTGCTCTGAGGAAGAGATTTCATTAATCCGTTTGTGGCTAACCATCAAATCTGACCCGACTTTCGCCGAAAAGAAATACAAATTGTTTGACGGATCAGATGTTTGTCTAAATGATATCGAAGTGGATATTAAAAGGTTTTGCGAAGAAATCGATTATTTGGTCGAATTTTATCTCATTTGCAATCATTTCAATGATTTGGAGCTCGACTTCAATCGCGAAGAACTTCTTCGTTGGTTCGCAATCGTCAGATGCAGTCCTATCTTCACTGCAGTCGCTTTTTATAGAACTAATGGAATTATCTCAGAAATGACTGATAGACTCGTTTATGCGGTTTATCCTCAAATGTGTTCAGTGAGTCATTCATGTGTTCCAAACTCTGGATGTGTCTTAAATGGTATCAAAACTCTCAAAAACTTGTTTAATAACAATTGTCTTGTGTTCAGGTCTTTCGCTGCAATTGCGAGCAATCAAATCAATAGCTGTCGGAACACAAATTACTCGCAATTTTGTCGATTTGGCTAAATATAGGACAGACCGACAAAATGAGTTGAAGAAAGTCTACTTAATTGACTGCAAATGTCTTAAATGCGAACGAAATCTGGACTCAGATATAGATTACCAGAAATTCATTTATTTCCGCAATCGATTGTTGGATAAGTTTATACAAATATTTGTCGCCCAACCCATCGAACTGCTTCTCGATTGGGAAGAATTGAAACCATTGGGAGAAGAGATGTTTTTCATTACGAAAAGCATTTTCGGTGAATATCATCCGGAAAGGTCTTCAATACTAAGCCTTTGGATGTTAGTCTCATTTTGTATAAAACGAATCCAAAAGCCTTCGCTTACTATTGACCGCCAATTGGCCGATGAGATTAAACGCTTGTTTTGCATCTCTTACGGCGAAGCACACCCTCATGTCATTTACTTCAATACTTTTTGTAATATTTACGAATAATTGTTTTGATTCTTAATTTTAAAAATAATTGTTTTTATAACAGAAAATATGAATCATATAATGTTTTAGGTTTTTATTCAATGTTTTTATTATTGACTCATTTCCCTTAAAATAATATGTTTTAGAGATATGACCGCAAACTTTAAGCACTGTTTTTATTTTGTTTTCAATCTTTTATCAAAATAATAATCAATAATAAATTAATTGCTATAATTAGACAATCATTAAATATGTGTTAAGACTATTCTGTAGATTGTATTTTAAATAAAATAAAACTACTCATAAGAATCAGTTTATTATAATCACATTTTTGGATCAATTGTCCACCGAATTGAAAACACTTAGAATACAAATTCTTGTAAAATATCTCGAATATAAAATACCATTCATTTAATAAAAAATATATATATTAATAAAATGTAGTATTCTTTAAAATATCGGCCAATTGGTCGACATTGGTATTAGGTCTCTGATTTTGGTTCAACTGTTCCGCCACTTGGAAAGACACAAATGCCTGTTCTTTCTGAGCTGATGTGAGCGCCAACTCTTTATTTTCTTCTAAATAAGTTTCCAATTCGGAGGGAACTGATGTCAGACAAGAACTGTATTTCTCACAGACGCCCAAAAGCAACGGATCTTTTAATTGACTCAACTCTCGTTGATCTAAATTTGTGTCTTTTATCTGTTGGAGTTCTTTACGCAATTCAAACAACATGGCCCGCACTTCTTTCTGAGTGAGTTTTTGGTCAATATTCTTCTGGTCGACCACTCCTCTGGACATTCCCTGTTTGAAGATCTGTTTATTGAAAATCCGTTTTTCCATTGAGTTTTCGTTAATTAATCGGTATATGAAACAGGGCTTTGACTGTCCCATTCTGTATATACGACAGGCGGCCTGTGCGTCGTGGCATGGATTCCAACAGGCGTCGAAGATTATGACACGATTAGCACCGGTCAGATTAATGCCAACCCCACCCGCTTTCGTCGAAATTAAGAAGATATGAACGCTTTTGTTGTCATCTGAATTGAAATTTTGGATCAATTCTTCCCTTTCGTCTGCTTTTGTCTGACCATCCAATCGATAATAGGATTTGTTTTGCCATTCGAGAAACAGTTCGATCAGATCCAAAGTGAAGAGCCATTGACTGAAAATTAGTAGCCTTTCGCCTCTCGCTATAGTTTCCTCGATTATTTCAAACAAGACAACCATTTTACTTGAATGGCTCATCTCTTGTATATCATAGTTTTCGAACAATTCCTTAGCCCACGAGTAAGAGAA